>PISX010010500.1:0-70082 GCA_004024625.1 Mellivora capensis | reverse complement strand
GGATAGAGAGAGGGAGACATGCACAATTCACAACCTTCCAAATGGTTTCTGCTCTGCAGTCCCAGAAAGGATGGTATCAGCACCCACAGGAGGGAACTGCTTCTCCATCCCGGACTTGACACAAAGCCTACTCTGCCCCAGCTCGCCCTGGGAGAAGACTCATTGTCCAGGGAGAAGGAGAATAAAGATGATAGCTTCACTCTAGCCTGGATGCTCCAGCCAGGCTGAGCAGGCACACATGATAATTAGGAAGAAAAGAAGAAGGAAAGCTGTATTGTTGGTGCAAGAAAGGGTTGGGGGGCACCTGGGTGGCCCAGTCGGTTAAACGTCCAACTCTTGATTTCAGCTCAGGTCATGATCTCAGAGTCGTGAGATCGAGCCCGACCTCAGGCTCCAGGCTCAGCACTGAGTCTAGTTGAGATTCTCTCTCTCCCGCTCCCTCTGCTCCTCCCTCCACTCACATGCTCGTACTCTCTCTCAAATAAATTAATTAAATCTTAAAAAAAAAAAAAAAGGAAAGTTTCCAGGTTCAAGTTGGTTGTGATTTATCCAAACATGTCCCACTACTCTGGCATGCACCTTCTAGAGTCAAAACCACTAGACATATGTCAAAACATCACCATTACTGCCCACCGGCTGCAAGTGACATCTCTCTTCGTCAGGGAGGTGCTGATATTCAATCCCACCACAGCCTTCTCCTGCCTGCCTCTCCCCACCAAGAAAGCACTCCCATGCTGGGACACTATGGGTGGGCTTGGGGAAGCAATGGTGACTAATAATTTTAGCTCTTGGGAGAAATAGAGACGAAAAAGGTCGGAGATGAGAAGAGACAAACCAACAGACGAGAGAGAAACCGGTGTCCCTAACTCGGGAATCAGGCCCACAGTTCAGTGGGCCAACCACGTATTTGTAGAGACAATAATCTAGAGGAAATAACTTATCCCTCAACAAGCACAGCAAGGAAGAGTCACAAATTTATTAATTCATATTGAGCTAACCCAAGTTTTGGGGTAGGAAAGCTTTTTTTTTAATTTATTTTTTATTTTTTTATTTTTTTAAATTTTTTTTTCAGTGTTCCAGAATTCATTGTTTATGCACCACACCCAGTGCTCCATGCAATATGTGCTCTTCATAATACCCACCACCAGGCTCACCCAACCTCCCAAAACACTCAGTTTGTTTCTCAGAGTCCACAGTCTCTCATGGTTCATCTCCTCCTCCTATTTCCCCCAACTCACTTCTCCTCTCCATCTCCCAACATCCTCATAGAGCTACCCTATGACCCTGCAGTTGCACTATTGGGTATTTACCCCAAAGATACTGATGTAGTGAAAAGAAGGGCCATCTGTACCCCAATGTTCATAGCAGCAATGGCCACGGTCGCCAAACTGTGGAAAGAACCAAGATGCCCTTCAACGGACGAATGGATAAGGAAGATGTGGTCCATATACACTATGGAGTATTATGCCTCCATCAGAAAGGATGAATACCCAACTTTTGTATCAACATGGATGGGACTGGAAGAGATTATGCTGAGCGAAAGAAGTCAAGTTGAGAGAGTCAATTATCATATGGTTTCACTTATTTGTGGAGCATAAGGAAGGCTCTTGATTTCTAGTCCCATCATGTAGATGGCAAATTTAAGATGCAGAAAGGTTAAGCATCATACCAGGTCCACAGCTGGTATGAAATGGAGCTCACATTTAAACCCAAGTCTGTTTACTCCAGATTTTATTACAGCAAGCCCTCCTGTAACTCTTCATATGGTCTAGGATTGTCCTCATAGTCTCTCAATCTTTCTAATGAGCCTGGGCTCTCCTCTTCTCTCACCTGCATCCCTTCCAGCCCCTGACCTCTGGTTCCTTCCTGCACAAACATCCCAAGAGGCACCTTTGTGAGAAGTGAGCATTACCTAATCATTGCAGAGCCTCCCTAGGGAGCCAGGTAGCGGTCAGGGAGGCTTTGTGTGTCCTAACTGGGCTTCTGCAGTTCATTCCACCTGCTCGAACAGGTATTCTGAAAACCTACTGTGTGCCATGCCTGAAGTCAGGGACCATGGAGGCAGATCTCAAGGCCCAGACCCCACCCTAATCCCCCAGACCTTGGCAAGTTCATGCCCATGTGCCATCTGAATCCCAGCAATCCAGTGAATTTAGCGGAACTTCCCAGAAGGGAAATGTGGGAACGTTCAGGCTGCTGGGAGAGCCTGAGGGGGAAGGGAGAGAATTCAGAGGTCAAACACAAGATAGGGTCAAAGGAGTAAATACAGTGCCCGTCTGGCAGAGAACTTAGGTGCCCACTGGCCAAGGAAGTGGTTTAGGTTTTTGTGATCAGATTTCTTGTTCACACCACAAGACGTAAACAACCATGCAGCGAGACAGACAGCCTCTCACCACATTTGGAAAAGCTGCTTTTCCCATTGGTTTTTAAAACTTTTTAGACTACATTATGACTTTCAGTTCCTTTAAGAGTTTAAAGCAGATGGGCCTATGAATGAAAAGTGGCCTCTCTTCTCTCAGGGTAGAGGAAAGAAACTTCTACAAGGACTCGTTCTTTTTTTTTTTTTTTTAAGATTTTATTTATTTGACAGAGAGAGATCACAAGGAGGCAGAGAGGCAGGCAGAGGGGGTGGGTGGGGGGAGAAGCAGGATCCCCACTGAGCAGAGAGCCCAGCATGGGGCTCGATCCCAGGACCCTGAGACCATGACCCGAGCAGAAGGCAGAGGCTTAACCCACTGAGCCACCCAGGTGCCCCGGACTCTTGACCACCTATAGGGATCGCACTCCCTTACTGCCAGCTACACTCTGCCAATCCCTCATCCCTGAGCTTTATAAAGGACCCCAGAGCCTCCCCTGTCCAGCATCACCAGGGGAAGAGTAGGTGAGTTTGGCTGGTCCCAAAAGGCTGTCCTGGCTCACGAAGCCTCTCTCCTGGGTGCCTGGGAAGCTGGTTCTCCAGAAATGGAAGGCCATATCCTGTGAGGAAGAGGGAGCAGGAGTGCGGGAGTAGGAAGGGGGCTGTGTCTAGGGCAGGGGGCACTCTCTGACTCCACAGGGGGAGAGGAGGAGGACAGGCATCTGTGCAAATAGGGGCCCCCAACATGCTCACTGCCTTACTGCTGGACCCTGCCTCCTGAGGTGACTTCTGAGGCACCAGGGGCTCCACAAGACTCCACAGCGCCCCCTTGCTGCTACAACAGAGAATCTCCAGAAAGGCTGTGACTTCACGCACAGGCCAAGAGGGGCATGGCATTTACACCTTTCATAAAGGACAGTGAGTGGCTGGTGAAAGCAGATTTTATTCATTAAAAAGGGGAAAATTCCAGAACAATGAGTCTGTCAGAGAGGACCAATAGGGAATGCCAAAAAAAAAAAAAAAAAGTTGGGAGAACCTGGGATGAGGGAGTAGGCTGTGCAGTGTGATCCGGATGTGGGAACAGGGATGGCGATACAAGAAGTCAGGGAGGGCCTCTGGGGCCACTGTTCTAAGAACAGTCTCTGGCATTTTGTAGGCCATGCACAGAGCTCCAGTGAAGCCTGGCTCTGAGAGAAGATGGGATGGTAGAATTTTCAGGATTCCTTGAAAACCCTAATCCCTATCTCCATTGGCCTCTTCCTTATACATGAAATGCCACCATTAGCAGTACAATTCTATGAGATGTAACAAGGCCAGACCCCAAAAAGCCAACAGTGCTACCCCGAAGTGGCACTCAGTGGCATTATTTCCTAATTCCCAGGCCCCAGAACCTCAGAATTAAGACAAAAACCACTGACATTACCATTACACATTAAATATCCCTATGCTGTTTTTCTTGAGCAAATGATTCCCTTTTGCTGTTTAAGTGACTTAAAAATCTTCTACCAGAGCTTGCGAGAGGCAGTGACTGTGGTCTAAAGTGCACAGAGCAGAGAGGAGACCCAGGGCCTGGATCAGATGCGCCCCTCAAGCTCGTGCCTTCGGATCTTGCCTCTCCACAAGCTCCGCTCCAGTCAAGCCGCAGGCTGCAGGACTCAACCATGACTTCACACTCTTCATTTTGCCAGATGTTTCTGCAAGGCTTGTCACAGCTGACACTTCACTTCTTCTTGACCCACCTGTTGTGGGCTGAACTGGGTCCCTCCCATCACACTGAAGTCCTAAGCCCCAGCCCCTCCGAATGTGACTCTATCTGGAAGCAGGGTGGCTGCAAAGGTAATCAGTTAAGATGAGGCCATAGTGGAGGAGCGTGGGCCCTACCCCAGTGTGACCGGCATCCTTATACAAACGGGAAATTTGGAGATGGGCATGCATGCAGGGAAAAGCCTCTGTGAAGATGAAGGCAGAGAATGGGCAGAGACTTTGTTTCTACAAGCCGGAGAAGGCCAGAGATTGCCCTCAAAGCACCAGCAGCTCAGGGAGACTCCCGGGACAGACTCTCCCTACAGCCTTCAGAAGGAAGCAACCAGACTTCCGGACTTCAGAACTGTGAGATGATGAAATTGTTGTGCTGTTTAAGCCGCCCAGCTTGCGGCGCTTTGTGACGGCAGCCCTAGCAGATGGACACAGTGGCCTTGACACCACGATCTCCTGGTTCCCCTCCTGCCTTACAAACGCTCCTCAGGACCCTTAGCTGGGTCCACTCACATCTGCTAATTTCTCTTTACAGGAGCATCCTGAACCCAGCAACTCTTCCCCTTATTTTCTCTCCCTATACTCTTCTTCTTGCATGATCGTGAATAATCCCTCAGGGCTTTAGAAATTTCATATATGCCCATTTGAAATCTACCTCTCCTAGACTTAGAGCTCCAGCTCCCTACTTGGCATGTCCGCACACCTAACAGGCATCTCAAATGTAAGTCCAAAACCTGCCCCCATGCAGCTGAGCCGCAGACTGGGCCCCAGGTCCCAAGGAGGGGAGCATATCTCAGGCCAAGTCTTGGGAAAACCGAAGCTGTGCCCTGGGAGAAAGTCACAGGTTCTCCTATTGCATTGACTCAACAGGATTTGAGTCCCAGCAAGTGCTGGGTATTCAGGTACAAGGGACAAGACAAATGCTATTCCAGTCTTCTTGGAGCCCTACTTCAGGCTTCCCCCAAAATACTTCCACCAGTAAATGAAAACAAATTATACTGGGTGCCTGACAGGAGAGCTCTCAGAATTACTAATATACAGGTCTAAATCCACATATACAGTGCCTCTTACTTTTATGTTTCAAAGCTCATTAACCAGGATTTGGGGGAAAGGGGCAGATAAAGCATTGCCAATATGCATGGGGGGTGTTGCGGGCTGCCGGTCAAAGTGGAGAATAGAGGGTCAGAGGGTCAGGAGAATACTGAGCAGACTGAACCACGCTAATTAGCAAATCCATCATTGGTACTTGCACAGACAGATTCTTCCAAAGTGTATCAGTCTTAATCCAAAGTTCGATCAGAATTCAAACTTTGCACAGTGGGCACAGAAATGATTTAATGTGCTATTTTTTCAAACGTGCAAACAAGCCAGCAGACAATCTTCAACAACAAAGAAAATCAGCATTTCCAAGTGTGCAAATTTGCCAAGTGTAGCACTTTCAGTCTTTTCACAGCTTAAAAGAAGCACCTCCTCCCCGATGCGCCTCCTCTCATGCTTAGGAAGCAACCCTCAGATCCCCAACAAGTGGCACAGAGATCATCTCCCAGCTGCAGCTTCTCAGACGTGTGCTGGGCTGTCACTTGAATCAGCCACCCTCCCACAAGTCCCAGGGAATTTTACTCTGAGATCTTGTGGTATCTCAGAGCCTCCTCTTGTCATCCCAGGGCTGCCGTTATGTGAGCCCCAGCTAAGCCTTTTGTCTCTGCCACTTGGCATGACGTCACCAGAAGAGCACGTCATCCCAGCACTCAGGGTCACCCAGAGCACTGAAAGTCCCTGAGGCCTAGGCCACATGTGACCCAGGCTGCTGAAGGACTAATTACAAGCAGGTGGTCAAACCCGGTATAACTGACAAAAGGCCATCCAGAAGCCCAGGGCCTTGGCTGGGAAGGCTCCACCTGGACTCCAGGTCACCAGTAACGGGCGGCATCTGCTCGCTGACTTAGGGTGCAAGCAGTGGCAAGGGGGGAGACCAGGAGACCAGATGCCGTAAGTGCCCACCCCCAGCAAGGGCCTGGAGCAGCTTCTCTGACAACAGGCAAACCCTTGGCAACCGGGCTGGGCCCACAGTGCTAAGCTTCCCCCTCCCTGTCCTCCTTGGTGCCCCCTCCAGTTTCTACCCTGTTCCAGGGAACCAGCCCAAGGGACCACGTGGTGAAGAGCTTCTTCAGCCCTGTCCCTTCTGTGCCGTGTTGTCTACTGTAACTCATGGGCTTATAGGCAGCCCTTGAGTCCTGTTCTCTGACTGGGAGCCAATCAACAGAGTTCCTCCACAATACAGCCCACCTTGACTTCTCCATGAGGTCACTGCTTGCACCACGGGGCAGGAAACATCTCACCCAGAAGAAGCGTGAGGACCCTCTGGTTTGGAATCTGCTTAATACCAGTTGGAGGGGAAATCTTGGCACCTGAGTCTCCATCAGGCAAACTTGGGATCAGGGCCACATGGATGAAATTACCCTTGAAATATAAGCAAGACTGCAGTCCAGGACAGGAGGGAGGGCCCAGGCACCCGGGTGGGAGAGCGTGGGCTGTGTGGCACTGCGCACAGCCATGGGAGAGTACATGGGGTGACAAATCTCCCAGCTTTGCCAGGTTTGGAGAGTTAGCTCGGGGCTCTGGACCAGAGAAGCAAAGGCATGATTAGCAGGAAGGGACAGTACCTGAGACAGGGTCAGAGCATCTCCAGGTTGCTGCCCAGGCCACAGCCTCCCCACCAAGTTCTGCGTACAGGTCAGCCTGTAAGGGATTTGAAACATCCCTTAGAACTTCCCCGTTACCTCCAAAAGATGTTTTTCCAGGCTGGGCCCACGTCTCTCACTACTACTGACTCTGGGGTTGACTGTAGGAGTTGAATCTCTGTGCAAAGGAAGGGAGAGAGGACATCTCCCAAATGGGAAGAAAGAGATCTGCCATGGGTCTGGGCCTGATGCATGACAATCCAGGCAGGCCAAATAGAAGACCGTGAGCCAAGGGCCAAGAGGCAAGGCAGACATGTGAGTCCAGTTTCCTGGCACAGAGCCCTTAGCCTGAAGATGATGACCACACATGCAGGAAGAGGGCCAGTGACCAGGGGTGGGGGGCGGGGGAGGGCAACGGCAGGTGATCCCAAGGACGGAGCTGGGTCCTCAGCCAGAGGGCAGCTGGCAAGCTGCCCATCCTCTGGGACCCAGCCCCATGCTCTCCCCACTTGCATTTCCCCATTCTACTCATATTCCTGTGTTTGCCCCTCCCAGACTGCCTGATGTGCACGTGTCCCTAGCAGATACAGACAGGAAGCAGAGGTGGTATTCTGTATGAGGGGGTCGGGTGAGCAACTAAATGAAACTGAGAACCACCAGCCACATCTCAGAGCTGAGGCCTGAGGCATTTCAAAGCAGAGTGCAGGTTCTCAGAGACCTGCCCTACAGCACCCTCACTAGCGCTTCCCTCCAGCCTCTATCTCTCCGGCAGAGCTTGATGGCTGCAGGGAGCTCAGACGCTGCCTCTGCCAGCCCGACAAGAGGATCTGGGCACCGAACCCCTCCACCCCGGACAAGAGGGTAACCCACCGCACACTTCCTTCTGTGCTTCCTTCCTCAGTGACCTTGTCTTTCCCTGTAGCTTTAAATGCCATCTCTGTGAGCTGATCACTTGCAAATATCTATCCCCTGCGTGGTCCTCTTTGCTGAAATCCAGATCTTAAATACCCAGCTGTCGATTCAGGCATCTGGAAGCCTAACAGGCAACTCACACTCAACATGCCCCTAGTCAACCTACCCAGCCATACTTGTGCTCCCAAAGCCCTCCCCCTCTCAGGAAACAGAAATACGGCATCAGCTCCTCCCCGGTCTTCAGCCTGAGGGCTTACCCTGCAGATTTGGGACATCCCAGCCTCCATTAGCCTGAGAGCCAACTCTTTCCCATCTTATTGGCTCTGTTTCTCAGAGGGCCCTGACTGATACACAGGTCAAAAGTCCTGGAGTCATCCTTGACTCCTCTCTCCCAACTCAACATCGAATCCAACAACAGATGCTACCAGCTCAAGCTCCAAACCGTGTCCGGACTGACCGCTTCCCACCACGTGCACTGCCACCATCATCTCCCACCTGCGTAACCACCACTGCTTCTGTCAAAGGGATCCTTTAAAAAGCCAGGCCAGATCCTAACATCCCTCTGCTCAGAAGCTTCCATTTAATTCATTCAAAGCTAATGTCCTACAGAGCCCTAAACGATCTGCATCCCACCCCTCACTGCCCCCCTATTATTACCTCTCTGAAGTCACCTCCCGCTCCTTCCCCTCTAGCTCTGTCTGCTTCTTTGCTATTCCTTGAACACACCAGACACGTCGTGCCTTGAGGCCTGTGTACCTGCTTCTCTCCCTGGGATGCTCCTTCCTCAGAGATCTGAGTGCTCTGTCACTCCCTTCCTTTGGATCCTGACTCAAAGGTCAGCCTTGCATTGAAGCCATCTCTGAGCATCCTACCTAAAACTGAACCCTATCCACCTACCCAACACTCCCCAGTCACCACGCTGCTGTATTTCCCATCATAGTGCACATCAGTATTTACTAGACGGTACACACAGCTCATGTATAGTGTTACTGGAACATATTATGGTACACAATTACAGGATTACTCCCTCGGTTAAAACCTGGGACCTGTGGAGGACTGGAAGCTTTGTCTCTGTTGCTTCCGGCTCTATTCCCAGGGCCTAAGCAGTGCGGCTTCTGCTCCTCAGACCAGCATTTCAGTTCCTGAACTTGTGTGGGCCACATTCATGTCCTCTCAAGCTGTGGAACAGAGGTGAGCTCTAGGGATGGACTGAACCAACCTTTCTGACTCTTGTGCTTGGTTGCGCACCTAATCAAAGTTCCGAGTGTCTCGCACACTAGTAATTAATGTCTTAGGAAAACACCCATCACCAGACCTCCTTCCTATCTCTGGAACATTCTAAACACTCAGCTGGCATTGCTGAACACAGATGGGCCTTGACAGAGGTTTTTAAAAGGAAGGATGACAATATGTGCTTTTCACAGCCTTCCCCCATCAGGCCCTGCATGAGTAGCCTGGCCCTCCAAACCCGTGTTCCCCAGGGGACCGGGTCTTCCCTCACATGTATTCTACGTGGGAAAAAGAAAACTTTTTCTGAAGCTTGGAGATGAGTTTATTTTTAAATCATCTTATTCTCTGATGCAGGAGACACAGAGATACCCAAGACTGTGGAAAATAACCAGGATCTGAGAGAAGCACTATAGACAGAATTTTAATCAATGTGAAACCGAAGTCCAAATTGCGCCATTTTATTCTGTGTTGATTATTCTTTTTTTTTCCTGTCTCCTCTGTTACCATGAAAACCTGTCAATAAACAAGTGATAGAGAGGGACAAGTGATGAGGATGGGCTCAGGGGCCAAGACTCGGCCCTCAGGCCACAGAGAGCTGATCCTGCTGGCCAACCAGCCTCTCCATGACACCCATCTGTGCTCCGTGGGCCAAGTGAGTCACGAACATGGACACTAGATTTCTGCCTGGACTCGAGACACTCTCAGCTTACTCACAGTGGGGCAGCTGTCACTGGAGAGAGAAAGCTGTAAGCATAGGTACCAAATCCTGGACCTCGACTAACTCTCTCTCACGTCCCCCATCTTCTTTCTGAACAAATCTGGGGCCTGAGCGTGTAGGAACCACTCCATTCTTGCTGGTGGGGTGATATGGACGGTTTGCCAATGGCTGGAGACACTGATCTCCTAGTCCATATGTCCTACTGAAAGACTTGCTGGCCTCCAGCCCCAGCGCCTCCTGGTTTTCAAATCCCCAGTCCAGAGCACTGAGTCCTCTCTCTGACTGGCATGATCATGCCCTCAGATCTTCACTTCCCCCTCGGTCTCATTTCCAATGGCCCATCCTCAAGAGGCCTCCCTGACCGGTTCCAGGGATTCCATCTGCCCACCCACTGGATTATCATCTCTATTTATTATCTCTTCTTTTCCTTGCTGCAGTCACCACCATCTGGGATGATCTTGCTCATTTGTTTCCCCACATATCGTCTGTGCCCCTCCAATGTTTCAATAAGCTAAGACTCTTCTGCATAACTCAGTGCACTATTCAGTACCAGGAAGTAATTCTATTGAATGTATGAATTAATTACTCCATAAAAGAGAATGAAAACCCCAGAAGCAGGACTCTGGCCTTCTAAGAGCACACAGAGCAGTGAGCAGTAAGGCACGAGATCAGAATTGATACTATAGCTTCTGTAGCAGGGGAAGGGCTCTAGGCACTCCACCCACAGCCTGAGCCTCTGGGCCCAAACCATATGTTTGCTCTGGGGCCACAGAGGGACACCCAGATCTTCATTGACCAGTCCAGTCACCAGCCACATGTGCCTAGAGAGCACCAGACTCATGGCCACTGTCATGGAGGAGCTGGGTTTCTCATTTTATTTCACTTTCATTAATACAAAATTAAAAACTGATACTGAAGTCAGTTTTTGGAAAACTTTTAAGTATGTTTGGAACAATTCGGGTATGTGAATTTACTTTTTCAACACTCAATTTTATGAACTCTAAATATAGGTCAAGTATTGCCAAGGAAAATTTAGCATCTGAATTGAAATGTGCTCTAAGTGTAAAAGACACACTGGATTTTGAAAACCGAACAAGAAAAGAATGTAAAATATCTTGTTAATGTTCTTGCTGGGGCATGATAATATTTTGGATATCCTGGGTTAAATAAAATGTTATTAAAAATTAATTTCACCTATTTCTTTTTACTTTTGAACAGGGCTACTAGAAAATTTTAAATCACGGGGCGCCTGGGTGGCTCAGTGGGTTAAGCCTCTGCCTTCGGCTCAGGTCATGATCCCAGGATCCTGGGATGGAGCCCCACATCGGGCTCTCTGCTCAGCAGGGAGCCTGCTTCCTCCCTCTCTCTCTGCCTGCCTCTCTGCCTACTTGTGATCTCTCTCTGTCAAATAAATAAATAAAGTCTTAAAAAAAATTTTAATCACGTACATAATTTGTATTACAAATGTGTATGTGGCTCCCACTTTATTTCTACTGGATGGGGCTGCTGTCCAAAAGAACTGAACTTCTGACTTAAAGACAGGCCCACTTTGAGGGTTTTTTTTTCCTTCCTTTCAAGATTTTATTTAAATTCTAGTTAGTTAACCTATAGTGTAGTACTAGTTTTGGGGGTAGAATTTAGTGATTCATAGCTTGCATATAACTGGCCCAGTTTAAGTTTTAGCGAGAGTGACACTGTAGAACCGCTGAAGGGAAGATCCCTTCCTGTATCAGTTTCATCCCTGGGACAGTGGAGAGAAGGCCAGGGACCCTACGTGCAATAGGGCATCCGTGGCCCAAGAACAACTCCATGGGCACAACCCAAAGAGCAAACGGACCAGAACAAAGCTCAAAACCCCTTAGGGTCAGGTCAAGGGTCCCACTGTCTCTCATAAGCAGACTGTTTCATTTCTACTCCTACAGAGAAATTTTCTTCCCTGTTGCAAAACAACAGGCTATAATTGTTATTTAGTTAAAAGGAATTCTCAAATTAATCTAGCTGTATAAAAATGGGCTTCCTCCCTCAGCCAGGAGGTCTGCAGAGAAAAGCTGACCATTTCCCCTTAAGCACCATCTGAAGCCAGTGGGAAAGCATGCCAGCCTCTCTGAGCTGGAGCATCAGCCCTAAGTGGGGAGACTTGGTAACAAGCCCCTTGCAAGCAGCCAGGGATGGGCCACAATCCTCCAGAGTTCAGCCAGCCTAGGACCTATGGGACTCAGGGAAAGCAGCCACCAACACATTAGGAATGTCTGATACTTACATTAAGTGACAAGAAAGCCAAGTCACTGTACAGACATACAGAAGCTCCTACTGCCATGAGGTTCCTATTGTATGATGAAGCTCTGAAAAAAAAAAAAAAAAAACTAGCCTTGCAGAAGTAAAAAAAAGAAGAAAAAACCTGAAAATGAAATTCTTTCTTACAGGAAAAAAAAGAACAGAAAAGAGGCTGACAAAGAGGGGTCCAGAGTCTGGGAAACCTTTCATGGCATCTCTCAGACAATAAATTTTGCTGAGCAAAAGCCCCTGGTAAGCAAACCATAGCCCCTTGTTTTCAAGTTGTTGACATTTTAAAGGGAGTTAAGCCTCACACAGCAGGGAAAGAGTTAACAGACTTCAATGGGTCTATTATGAGTCTTTATGGAATGAATGGACTGGGTGCACCCCCAATTTGGACCTCACCACCTTCACTCCCTGCCCCCTACCCACCACCAAGAAAAGGCAGGTAATGGCCAAATTGAAAGATCTCCTTCATCCTGGAGAAGTTTGCTTTCTAGGTGTCCCACCTACAGAGGCCCAGGGTGTTCAACAGTGCAGTGACAGGCTGTCCTGTGGGGAAAAGAGACACTAAGAAAGACATCTAGCCTGAGGCAGGGCAAGGAGAGTTCCCCCAAGCTCAGGAGCCAGTCTGGGGAATATGGCCATTGTCACTGAGACCCCGGGGCAGTCTGAGCTTGTCATTGCTCTTTGCAAATTAATATCTGCAGTAGGCAGAACAATGGCTTCCCAAAGATGCCCAGGTCCCAATTCCCAGAACATGTTTCTGTGCTACCCTGCATAGCAAAGGGGAATTGAGGCAGCAGCAGGGATTAATGCCAATCAACTGACATTAAAATAGGGAGGAAAAGGGGGGCAGAAGAGTCAGTGTCAGAGTGAGGCTGTGTGAGAAAGTCTTGTCCCACTTTGCTGGCTTTTGAAGAAGGAGAAAGAGGCCATGAGCCAAGGAATCTGGCAGCCTCTTGAAACTGGAAAAGGCAAGGAAACAGATCCTCCCCTAGAGCCTCCCAAAAGAACACAGCCCTGCCAACACCTGGATTTTAGCCCAATGAGAGCCATTTTGGACCTCCACCATGCTCTAGAACTGCAAGATAACAAGTTTACAAGGTTTCTGACCACCAAGTTTGTGAAAATTTGTCACAGTAGCAATAGGAAACTTACAACATCTTTCCTTCCTAAGACATTTCCAATGCCCACCTTGAGCAGATTGTGGAAGATGAGGAACCCTTTCTCTCCATGAAGCAAAACCTGTTCAAAGGCTTGGTTAAACATTAAATGGATTTCTTTTTGAGGATCTCTCTCCTCCCTCCCCCTGGAGTCCTTAGAAGCCAGAAACATAGTCACAGTAGCCCGCGTGGCCCCTGCCCTGATCACTCAGCTTTACGCCCTCAGCCTCTTCCTGTGTCTTTCATTTCAGGCTTATCTCCCACCTGTGAAGCCCAGGGAGTGGTGGCATCATGATCAAAGTTGGATAGGGTGCCTGGGTAGCTCAGCTGGTTAAGCAATTGCCTTCAGCTCAGGTCATGATCCTTGGGTCCTGGGATTGAGCCCGCATCAGGCTCCCTGCTCAGTGGGGAGCCTGCTTCTCCCTCTCCCTCTGCTGCTCTGCCTGCTTGTGCTCTCTCACTCTCTGTCAAATAAATATAGAAAATCTTAAAAAAAGGAAAAAAGGAAATGTACAGCAATTCTATTTTCTCTAATGCGGTGATGTAGACCAAGAGACAGTCTCTTCGAATGGGCCCTTGAGAACATTCACACCCCTCCTTGCTCTATAGATAAGACTATAATGCCCAAAAATATCAGAAGCTTCAAGGTCCCACAGCCAGTTAAAGGCAAGACTGGGTTAATAATACCCAGAGCCCCCAACACCGAGGCCAAGGCTTCACATTCCCCTGTTTGTTTTTAAGCTTTCTGGAAACTTCTGAGCCTCACAGCAAGAGGAGCTGTTCACAAGGCAGATGCTTCCCTTGCCCTGCACATTCGGCTTCTCATCTCCTCCTTCACCTGCTCACCTTTCCCCCAGAGCTCCCCCCACTGAGGGTCTGACAAACTCTCAGCCCCTCACCCCAGTTCAGGGGCCTGACACTGTCTTCACGTAAACAGGCAGCATTAAAGGCTTAGGACACATTAGCTCCTGGCAAAAAAAGAGCTGTTGCAACCGTGGCCTTCGGCGTGAGGTCAGGTGCCCAGCCTCCTGTCTCCCACCTCACAACCAGGGCACCAACTTCTTGGCGCCCCCATGCTATGACCCCCTTCGGATTCCTAGTCAGGGCTGTGCCAACCTGCCTCGTTTCCCATGCCAGTGGGGCTCTGTCCACCTCTCATAAATTTTCTTTAAACATCATCACATCATCAGAGGCCTCAGGAGGCCCATGTCCTCCCCTACAGAGAGAAGATTCCGATCTACAGCCTGAACCAGGGGGCAAAGCTTGTTCTTTTCCAAAAGTGAACCCACCATAAAGCAAGTGGAGCAGTAATCCTTTCAAACCAGCCCAACTTGCCTAAGGCGGGGTCGTTTCCTTCATGCCTGTAGACCGGGAGCCATCCCCCTGCCCACCTTCCCCCTCCAGCCTCAGTGCCTGGGACCTCTACGCCCAGCATAGAGCATCTGACCTTGACTGCTGCCCAGTGTCCCTCAGGTGAAAGTATTCAAGCTATTTGCATTTGGTCTTCTCTTTGCCTTGCTCCCCACCAAGGCTGCTCCCCCTTCCTCTTAATTATGCAGTAACGAACAACTGTGCTAACCGAAATTGGGGCGGCTACTTGCCTCTAAAAGGCCATAATTAGCCCCATGGGAACAACAAATACTTGCACAGCTCCCCCACCTCCCCTCGGCTGCCGCTGGAAGCAGGCCGCCTCTCCAAGCCCAGCATTTCAGGTCCAATCTGGAACGCATATGTTTCCCCTCCATCCTTCACTCCATCAAACGTAGGGAAGGCCCGAGGGGGCGGGGAGGCCGCTAGACTTCTCTGAGTCTCCATTCGCATGAGCGTCCTTATTATAAAGGGATGTTGTGTTCACAGGTAACCAACAGCCCCATGAGCATCTGGGAACACTTTGAGTGATTGCTGGGGAGAGAAGAAATTTGGGTCATAACTAATGATCAACATCCCCTTTTAATCAAATGAAGCCGTCATAATGTGTCTATCCTCCGGGGGAACAAGGCCCTTTCACCTCTAGGAGGCCTGCAGTAGCATTAACCTCTTCGGGTAAAACTTGCCCAGGCAGGAGGCGAGGAGGGAGTTGCCAGGTACTGAGCACCTACGGCTTGCCAGGCCCCTGTGCTGAGCCGCGTCACACGCACACCTCACACCACCCTGGGGCTGCACCAGATCACGGTTCTCAGCTTTGAGAGCTTGTCAAAGCCCAGGCTGCTGGGCCCCACACAGAGTTTAGAGTCCGTACGTCTGATAGAGCCAGTGTATCTGCAGAGCTGCCAAGTTCCTATGTGATCCTGATCCTGCCAGCTTGGGGACCACAACTTGAGAACCAACCTCAGAGGACCTAAATACCACTATTTATTGTCTTCGATGTGCAACACACTTGACAAATATCATATCATCAAATCCTCATAAAACATGATGCATTGTTGTGCCCATTGCTCAGGAGAAGAGACTGAGCAAGCACTCGCCTACAGCTCTGTGAGCACACAGGTGGCGTGAAAGAGCTCGGATTGAGAACCCAGGTCCGTCTGACGGCCACGCCCTGGCCTGGCCATGCAGCAAGGGAGATGCAGGCCAAGGGCTGGAGGGCTCAGAGAGGTGGCGGGGGCCGCTGCTGTCATGGTGGCTGTCACCGCCACTGGTAAGGTTGCAGTTGGACTCACAGGTGCCAGAGTCCTGGCCAGAGCTGCCAACACTGTCCCAGCGCGTGCCACTGGCAGCAGCTGGCCACTGCATCGCTGTGGAAATCACAATAGGAACGGCAGTCACAGTGAAGTGCCTGCCACTTGCGGGGCGCCTTACCTAGCAAGGTGGGGGACAGGCTACGGGGTGGGTAGGAATGCGACTCCCAGAGGCAGGCCAAGTTCAGGGCCAACTCCTCCTGATGGTTGTCTGACCCAAGGCAAATGGCTCGGCCTCTCAGCCTCAGCTTTCTTACTCCTGACACGGGCCAGAAAATACCACCAACCTCATGCATTTCTTGTGAGGGTTAGAGAGATGTCAGGCACTTGGTGCAGTGCCAGGTACACGGAAATTTGCCCTCGGTATCCGTCAGTAGGCAGGCAATGGAGATGGTGACACATGAGGGCCCCAGCCATCGGTGGGGATGCTGGGCGAGTGCGGGCACACAGAGGACAGCATGCCAAGGGAGGATCCCCCCTGGTGTGAAGGATCTTCCAAGGCTTCGGGGAAGAGGCAGGACTGGAACAGGACCGCTCAGCCAGGTGGGACACCCTGGAGAAGGGCCACCTCCATTGTCAGGACAAGACAGTGGAAGACCACGGGCGGGCCACTGAAGTGGGCCTGTGCCTTCCCACTGTCCCGCCTGTCTGCAGAGCACCCCCGCACTCCCCTTCTGTCTGCCATCCAGAGTCACAGACCAGCCATCTCCCCTGGGCACTGCCATGGCCCTGTGCCCTGAGGCACCTGCCTGCACCTCTTCAAATGCTCCTCCTAACCCCCTCTGCAAATGGCCCCAAACCCTCACACAGTCCCCTGGTGTCCTTTATGGTTTCACTGAGGGACACGGGCAAGATAGGTCAGCTGGTTAAGAGGTTGTCAGTCAGGTTCACTACTAACGTGTCTCCTGAGCGCCCAGGGCTGGACCATGTTTTGGAGCCAACCTCTTCCCTACGCTCAGTGCTACGGCGATGCTGAGGGCCCTTACTGCTACCAGGGAAGAGAGGCAAGATAACTCCAGCAGCGTGGTTGATGCAAGGCCTGAGAGGCACTGGCTCAGTCCTCACGGGCAGGGCTGTGATGTGACGGCCTCCCGGCACTACCTGTGGAAGCCCATCGACCTTCCTTCACTCGGGGGCTTGATCCATCATGCGCAAGACGCTGTAGCAGAGGCCAGATGAGTCCCCACCCTCCAAGCACTAGAGCCCAAGAGCAGTGGTGTGTCAGGCCTTCCGACAAGTGTACCTACTTGAATGTAGTAAATGCCATGAGCTGGGCAAGAAACTAACACTCTGAGTGCACCCACCAAGTGCAGACACTACACTGATCGTTTCCGTCTAAATTGTCTCACGAACCCACACAGCACACCTGTGACGGAGGTATGGCCGTTTCATAGAGATGAAGAAAGCAAAAATCAGAGACACTATGCAACTCTCCTGAGGTCACACAGCAAGCTTCACACCCAGGCTGTGTGACTCTTCCCAATACCCCAGTTGCCTCTCCACAATGTCAGTGTCAAGTCAGGGATGGGGAAAGGGACGTGCAGGGGGCTGAAATGATTACAGAAGGCCTTTTAAAAGAGGTGGGGTTGTCCTGGACAAGGGGGTGAGTGGAATGATAATGGATGGAGCACGGGGTGATGGAGGCGGAATGCCAGGAACTGTAAGGCCATGAATGGAGACAAGAGGCTGAGAAGCACCTGGGGGGTGCCGCAGGAGTGCCCGGGGGCTGCTGAAGACTGGCCATGGGAGACCGGGTTACAATGGCTCAGTGGGGCTGATCAGGACTTTCTGACTGATTTGGCTAATCAGTCAGATTTCTTCTGGGGGCAGCGGGGAGCCGTGGAAGCCTTGTGAGCAAAAGTATGTGACGGAAGTAGCCCCTTGGGAAAATCATCGTGGCTGGGCTGTGCTGGCTGCGTTGCAAAGATCAGGGGAAGAAACGCCACTCAAGGAGACAGTTACAATCATCCCGAAGGAACAGCCGATTTGGTAAGTGAATTTCAAGGCTATAAACAGACAACGTTTTTTATTGTTTTTTCAATCCAAGCTATATCTCGTTAAGGTATGATTTTCCAAACGTCAGGAAAAACAATCCATGTCAACCTACAACTCCGAAGCAATTTTATGGGCAGCAAAACATCTTCTGCCCAAGCTGCAATAAAATATTGTTCTTGGTGCAAGAAGTCAGGGCAAGAAGTGACTTCTGAACCAGACTTCCACTTAGCAATGCAGCTTTCTGCTCAAAAAATTCAGTCTTCCTTCACTGGATCTATTTTAATAACATAATAAGGGCCCTACAACCCTGTCCTCCAACCTTCCCTGAGAATGCACCCTAAGTGCCTCAAGATGTCTGAGGAACATCAAAGGGAAGCAGAATTATTCTTTGGATATACCATAGGATACAAATCCTGATATCCCACTGCTGGAAACAAAAACCCAAGACAGCTCCCGCAGTGCCCATAAAAAATATGGACTCAGAAGATTAACTGGCTCTGATGTTACAACGCTTTAGCCAACCGTAACCTGGCATTTTATGTTGAAGAAAGGGGGGAAAAAAAGATGCCTTTATTAATACTGCTTGCCAAACTTCCCATGAGGCCTGCGGAAGGACTTACTTTGGCCTCCCCCCGCTCAGAGTCCCATGCTAAAAACTGCTGCCTCCTCTTTAAAGTAAGGCCAACCTGAGGTGCCTGAAGAAGGTCCCCCTTAGAAAATGAACAGCCAGCTTTCTGCCAAAATGTTTAACTCCTTATCGCCTCCATGCTGCACCCCAGTCTGAGCACACAGGTCAGACTTTGGAACTTCTCAGAGCACTTCCCATGGTGCACCTTGTCCCCATCCTGTCCCCAGGAGGCAAGGGGGAAGAAAGATAGGATGGTACTTATTGCACAGCTGTGGCATGTGAGTCCTGGAATCACTGCCATTGAGATGTTTATAAAAATAGCTAGAACCTAAGAGCCTCTTACCAACACGGAACAAATTGAGGGTTGCTGGAGGGGAGGTAGGTGGGGGGATGGGGCCCTGGGTAATGGGCTTTAAGGAGGGCATTTGATGGAGTGAGCCCTGGGTGTTACATGAACTGATGAATTACTAAATTCTACCTCTGAAACTAAATAATATGCTATATGTTAACTAACTTGAGTTTAAATTTTTTTAAAAATTTTGTAAAGAAAAAAGAAATAGCTAGAACGGTACTCCGTGACCTGAGCTGGAAGAAGGACAAGTAACTCTGGCATTGGCTGTGAGGTGGCTAGAACGGTCCTAGTTTGAGAGCTGGAGACTGAAGAATCAGAGAAAAGATGAGTGGCCAGCCCTTCCTGCCACCGTGGACAGACTCAGCCAGCACGCAGGACTTGGCTCACCTCTCTGTGCTGAGATGCCAGCCGCTGGGGCGAGCACAGCTGGCTTTGCCCACCAGAAGGTCTTTGAGAAGTCATTGCACACCGAGTTCCCAAGAACATGCCTTGTAAACAAAAGGATATTCCCAAGTAAAAGAGAAGAATCATTTTCTTTAAAAGAACATACACTTTTTTTTTAAGTGAGTGAACCAAACAAATAAAGAAGCTCCTTTAATGCAAACTGCCTTTTCCCAAATGCCCAGATTCTGAGGGTGAGGGTGCTGCCTTGGGACTCCAAGTTTTCCCGCCCGCACACGCGCGCGCGCACGCACACACACACACACACACACACACACGACTCAGCGCCCAGTCCTCTCGGTAGGACACAATACATCGCATCGTGTATGCCACCAGAAAGGAGCCAGAAAAGGTCCACAGTCCCCAAAGCCACTGGCTCCCTTGCACCTAAACGCCTCCGTTGGCACTGTCTCTCAAGTGCCTCCGTCCCACTCCACTGGTCTCCCCATTCTTCCCCTTCCCACATGCCTGCGATGTTCCAAGCACTTCCCTCTGGAGTGCAGCATCCACGGGGGTGGGGTGTGGTTCAAAAACAACCAATCGGTCCACAGAGTGGATGAATGAAGCATGAGGGAGTTCCCACGGGAGCCCCGAAGTCCTGATAATCAGGCAGTTAATCCCCCTAGGGCCATTCCGAGCCATATGCCCTGTCTGAACCAAAAGGCCTTCCCGGGAATGTCACAGGTACCCACCCGACTTCGCCATGGCAGCAGCTCACGGAGGGAAACAGCTAGCGTCACGTCTCTCACGCCAAGCTGGAACAGGTCCGACTGTGCTCTTAGAAGCAACTCTGGTCTCTCTGTTTGGGGGACACGGTCTCCTTGTAGTCATCTATGACCTCGGACCTCTCCCATCTCCTCTGCATCAGGATCCTGTACTCAGTTTCTCACAAGTCAGTGCTTCCCACAACCATGGACTCCAAACAGCGGTCTTTAATGGGGCCTAACCAACCTCACCTTGCCACCAATACTTCTGTGAACAAGAGAATTTGATTTGGGATACAGTGTCTTTTCCCAAATCTGAGATGGAAATTTTCCTATGAGAGCAGCCTGTGAGAACACAGCTGCCCTCCAGAACTGCCCCATGACCGCAGTGATATAGGGGAGCACAGAAGACGCCCCTCATCGTTCTCTTCTAGACAACACCAAATCTACCCCACCCACCTGACGACTGTCAGAACAGAGAACCTGCGGACTTTGGCCTCCACGAGAAGCATCTCCTTGAACTTCCCCAAATCGCTGGAGCAACACACAGCAAAGCCAGATACAGTCCCCAGTCTGGGCCTCTCCAAACCCAAGAGTCACAAAAACTAAAGAACAACAGTGTCATGAGCATCTCTCAGTACTTGGCAATCCCAATCCCTGATCCCTTTGTTCAAACGGGGAAGCTGGGCCCCAGAGAGGGCTAAGTGTCCTGGCTCTCATCTGAGCTCTCTGTCCCTGGCCCGCTGCCGAGCCTAGTGGTGGCTCACGGTGCGGGGATCCCCAGTGGTCAGGGGCTGGGCTTAGAGGCCTGAGAGGCTTCGGAAAGCCACCATTCCCAAGCACGGGCTTCCTGCTGAGGCCACTGAGTGGAGGAAGTAATAATGGAGATTGAAAGGCATTCTGCATTTGACCTTCCGCAACCCCACCGTTTTTCAGTAGAACCCGATAGGGATCAGTCACATCTGCTCTCAATAGCAAATGTAAAAAATGACCTGCAGCTTTAAGGTCTGAAAAACATAAACTTGTGTTAAAAGACTGACAAAAAAAAATTCATGTACTCCATAGCATGATGTCATTCAACTGCACACACATTGTAATAACAATCGTCCACCAGGACCTGGGCCCTGGACCCGCGATATCCCCTCCTGGGAATCATAAGCTGCTCTGGTCCCCCTGCATGTCAGCCATGTGGCCGGTCACAGAGCAGGCCTCTGTAATCAGGGCTGGGCTGCTAGACTCGACTAGGCCCTGAGCTACAGCGAGTATCAACTTACCTCACTCCCCACTTCAAACGCTCGGGTGAGCTACAGGAAGGCTTGATGGGAAGCACATTCTGGAAAGCCCCGAACAAGCTCAATCTGCCAGGGACCCGGGGAGCAGCCTGGAGCTGGCCAGAGGTCAATGGGCACTCAGAAGTCAGGAAGCTCCGAGTCAGCCACGTGGGTGAGGCCTGCCAGGCCACTACTCTCCTGTAAGCAAGAGCCAACCAGGATGTCCTTCATACTGACCTTCGGTACCATAGCCCCGTGGAGATACAGCAACTCCTCCTTCAGCCCCATGCACTCCTTCTTCCCCACTTCAATCCCCTCCCTCCCATCTGGGCTATGTCAGGAGCTCCTAACCCATGGCAACTCAGGAAGACAACCTTAGAGGACACCAGAGAGCCCACTAGATCAGCCCCAGTCATCAAACACTCCGCTGGGCCAGGCAAGGTGCCTGGGGCCCAGAGTAAACCAGACAGGGTCTCAGCCTTCAGGAGTTCACAGCCCAGGCAGGGAGACAAGATTCTCCCAGACCACACATATCCAGGGCTGAAGTGAGATGTCCTAGGACCAGAGGAGGGAAAATGGGGAGCTACAAAGGAAAGAAAATTCACACACTCCAGACCCCGCCAAACCCTATGGATGGATCAATTTCCTAAGCTAGACAACCCTTCACTGTTTGCCTTAGTTCTAAATCCTAACCCACAGGTGACAATGGCTATATGTTCTCATTTGATTGCCTCAAGAAGGAGACAGAGGGAACCAGCATTCATTCATTCATTCCATGTCACACAGCCAGGGAGGCACCCACATGTCTCTCTCCTACCTCAATACTCCCATCGACCCAACAGCAAGGTGGGATGTGGATGCTTGGAAGGCTCGTGAGGCAGCTCTTGTTAGGTACATCTGTTTCTGCTCCTTCTGGAAGAGCTTCCTCGTGCTTTCCTCGTGGCCAGACCCTAAGAGGCAACAGAGAAAATTCTGTCTGACCCCTCGTTCTAGCCCATGGAGCATGGTTGGTGGCACAACTGGCGGGGCTCAGGATGACACACTGGCCTGAGGGTTCGTCTACGGAAGCAGAGCGTCAGCTGCCTGGGGCTTCCTACATGCTTAAGATCATTTAAAATGCAGCCTCTGTCCTCAAATGGCTCTTGAGGTATTAAAAGGAGACAAACCTCCCCATGTATGAGGGAAACATCCCCAGAGGGAATGCTGGAGAGGCAAAGGACAGAGTGCTTGCTAAGGCCTGGAAACAACAGAAACCCTTATGGCGGGGGTGGCCCTCGACCTGTGGAGCTGTCTGCAAGCTCTCGCAAGGGGCTCAGTGCAGGAGGCAATCCGGGCCACACGAGCCCGGTCTCTGGCCCCACGGGCCCCCGCTCTCACCACAGAGGCAACGCTAACTCAGCAGAACAAAGAAGAGGTTTGTTTCCCCGGGGGAAACAAACGATAGGGCTAGAGGCCAAAGTAAGGAGATGCCCAAAGACTGGCATTTAATAAGGCCACAATGTGATTGCAGAATTGAATTAAACTGGGCAGAGGAAGTTGGGAAGACTTTCTGGAAGAGGTGACCCAGGCTAGGCCTCTGTGAGTGAGGGCTGATGGTAAAAGGGGCTGAGACAGAGAGCACTACAGCAGGGACCCACCAACAGAGCCGAAGTTCGATGTGGATGTGAGCACCAGCCCAAGAGATGATTCAAGCTGGCTTCCAGAGGGCAGGCTGTAGAACCAAACTCTGCTCTCAGCCCCCAGGCCTCCAGGGCCCTGCGTACCTCAGCCAGCACCTCAGGGCTGCCCTTCTAGTACTGAGCCCTCCCCAGCCCCGAGTAGCCTCCAGCAATAGATAGGAGCTGAGCTTTGCCCAGGCTCCCAGGAGAGTTGGGGGCCACAGACACTTCCCCAAATTTGGATTAAAAAAGCAGCTAGTTAGTGCCTCCTCCACAGGATACATAGCTTCTCTCTAAGTCAGCGGGAACCCATCACTAAGGCTATGAGAAAATAAACAAAGGGAGTCTAATTTCAAGGGACACTCAGGCTCCAAGGAGAAGAACAGCATGCTCAGATGGGTCCTCTCCCTCCAAGGCACGAGAAGTTGTGGGAATCTCAGCGCTCCGGTGCCAGCAGATTCAGGAGCACTTGCTGCCAATGATGGAGGGAGAGAGTCACGCTCAGGGCTCCCTGGGGACAGACACTCAGCCCTGGGGGCTAAGGGATGTGTCCACAGAAACCCAAAAGAGAAGCCAGAGGACTCCAGCCTTGCCCTGAGCCAAGAGCTCCAGCCAGCAAATGCTGTCCTCTGTCTCTCCTAGACCTGGGCCCCCCTCCAACAGCCTCTTCAGAGTCAACAGACACCTGAACGTCAACTGTCCTGCTTGTGAAACATCTGTGCTGCCCGTGACAAACCAGCTTCCTTTTACTGTTTTCTGGTGTGGTCTATGTTGTAGGCAGAAACCCCTCGCATTCTATCTGGACCAGATCAAGTCGGGGCTCAAACAGTGCATACAGAGCATGTGTACCAGTCACAAACCACAGGTCTCACAAAAGCATCAAAGCCTATTAGAAAAACAAGTTACTTAACCTGAGAAGTTTGTTGGGCAGAGCTGTCAGCTGGGCTCAGAATGACATTTGGCCTGGACGTTTCCCTATTGAAGTAGGACTTCGGCAGCCTCTTGGTTCTACAACACATAGAGTAGGGTTCGAGCTGTTGCTTCATAAAATGTGGGGATCCTAAGGTCACCAAAACACAGCTCCTGTCCTCAAACAGCTCATGAGTTTTTAGAAGGAGAGAGGCTCTGATGGCTTAACAATGTCAGGTCTAGAGAGGAAGATCACTCTCCAACCCCACAGAGGAATCACAGGTGCCAACGGCATAAGAGAGCATGTGAGGGCTCCAAAACTCAGAGGCAAGAAGGGCTACTGGCTCTCTGAGTGTGAGAAGTGGCAGATGGAAGAGAGCTTGGGCCCCAGAACCAGGCAGTGTCAGCTGTGCTCTGAATTCTGACATGGGGATAAGTCCCTTCCCCTCTCTGGGAACATTGCCCTGATGATAAGCTTAGC
Organism: Mellivora capensis; assembly: GCA_004024625.1. Lineage (NCBI taxonomy): Eukaryota > Metazoa > Chordata > Mammalia > Carnivora > Mustelidae > Mellivora > Mellivora capensis. The sequence goes on along the minus strand of PISX010010500.1, from coordinate 45,873 downwards.
CTGGGTGATTGCTGAGAGCCCGCTCAGTGCTCATCTATAGGTCTACAGCTTATATGGGCAGAGGGTTGACAAGTCTGCCAGCAGGTTGGAAGAACTGTCCCATGCCCAGCCCTATCAAAAAGCTCAGAAGGTGCCATTAGGCTCCAAGAAAGTTTCGGTCTGTTAATTACTCCTAAACCCAGAGATTTCTAGAGACAGACATGTTGACTAACACAGTGAGATCAATGCACACAAATTCACACAGATTCAGACAGAAATGGCTATAGATTTTGATTTAAATATACAGGTGGAGACAGATGGAGAGGTAGATTGAATTGAGACATAGATATGGACGGATATATGTATACATATACACGTGTATAGACACACACACATCAATATGTATGTGTCCCACTGAACATCTTTCCCATGGCAGGGGACAGAGGCATGGTACTAATGATTTTGCATTCATTTTCTACATTCAGCACACCAAAATCCTCTCCATTCTTCAAAGCCCACCTCTAGAACCTCCCCCAAGGAGACTTACTTGACCAACAAAAGAAGCTCTCCCTCTTCTAAATCCCTACAAGTTGCCATTTGAGCTACCCATGGCCCCAGGGTAACAATGAATTAATGATCCCCTTGGAAGTGCTCCCACAAGGTAGAAAGTAGCTAACACCTACAGAGGCTGCCAAGGACAGCTGGGCTTCAGGCCCGCTGCTCCAGAAGAGGGTGCTAGCAACCAGCTCGTCTCCTGCAGCAGAAGAGGCTCACACAGAAGGCTCATCAACGAGATCCCTGCATCAGAAAGTGAACTTTGACCCCATGCCTTAAACTATCCACCAACATTAACTCAAAATCTTTAAAAACACAAATATAAAACCTAAAACCATAAAGAAAAAGAAAAGAAAACCCAGGAGAATATAAAAAGCAGAGTATATGGGTGGGCAAATTTTTCCTAAACAGAGTATGAGAAGCATTAACTGCAGAAAATATTGTCAAATTAGACTTGTGCTTGGTAAAAGACACCTTAAAAAAAATGAAAAGGCAAGCCATGAGAAAATATTCACAATACATATCCCACAAAGAACTAGAATCAAGATTCTATTTTTTTAGTTCCCATAAATCAATTTTTAAAAGACAGCCTATGCAGCACACCCAGTGCTCCATGCAACACATGCCCTCCTTAATGCCCACCACCAGGCTCACGCAACCACCCACTCCGCTCCCCTCCAAATCTCTCAGTTTGTTTCTTAGGTGCATAAACAGTGAATTTGGGAACACACCAAAAAATAAATAAATAAATAAATAAATAAATAAATAAAGACAGCCTAAAACATGGGAAAACGCTTTGATGGATGCCTTTCCAAAAAGAAATCCACATAGCCAATACATATAAAAAGATGTTCAACATCATTAATGATCAGGAAAATCCAAACTAAAACTACAGTGAGTTACAACCACACATCCCCCAGAACGGTCAAAAATAACCAGACTCGCAAAACCAAATGGTGGAAAGGATACAGAGCGACTAGATCTCTCCTACTTTGCTGGTAGAGGTGTAAAATGGTACAACTACTTTGGAAAACTGGCAATTTCATGTGAAGTTAAATACACACCTACCTTATGACTCAGCAGTTTCACTCCCATGTAATTACTCAAAACAAATGAAAACATATGCCCACAAAAGGACTTATGTGTGAATACTCCCAACAGCATTATTCTGAAAAGCTCCAAACTGGAAATAACCCAAAGACTCATCAAAAGGAAAATGGATAAACGAATTGATAGAGGCTCACGCAATGGAATAATATGTAATGATAAAAAAGAATGGACTGTTGATACACACAACAATATGAATAAACCTCGAAAACATTAGGCTCAGCTAAAGGAGCCAGGAAAAAAAGAGTTTGAGTTGTTTGATCCAATTTTTCTATGAATTCCAAAACCAGGCAAAATTGACCTATGAGGACAGTATTCAGAATCACGGTTTTTTTCCATGGAGAAGCACATACAGGAAAGGGGGTTAGGGAACTTTCTCAGAGGATAAAAGTGCTTATATCTTGATGGAGGCATTGGTTACAGGGGCACAGGGGCACAGATATTTGTTGAAATTCACTGAATTATACACTTAAGTTCTGAATGTTTTATAGTATGTAATTATGACTCAATTTAAAAAAAGAATTCATTCACTTAATAATTATTTACAAAATGCCTATGTACCAGACCTCAGGCCTAGAGGCTGGGGATTGGCCATGAATAGGATGCAACCCATCCCTCAATAAAGAATAAATAACAAAAGGACCCCCTCTGATACTTCCCATGTGCTTAGCTTCCTAGCGATTAAAGTTGCTTCTAGGCCTTGTCAATCATGCTTCACACACACACACACACACACACGCACGCACACACACACACACACACACCCTCCTGCTCTGGGTCTCTGATGTGCAACCGTACATAAACATTTGGGTCTCTAAGATCCCACCAACTAGCCTGGACAAGAGGCTTCCAGAATCAGTCTTCCAGGTCAGAAGGAACCAAGCAAGCAGTACTCATTACTCCTGCCTCTCCTCCCAGGGAAGGCACCAGCTCTTCTCCCTGGGCCTTGTCTACAGAGCCACAGAGGCTGCAGGAGGAGAGGAGGGGAGCCATTGACCTGCTGGCTCCCAGCCCCCCACCCCCACCTACCCCTCCAGGGAGAGGAAAATGCAAACAAAAGGCCATTCTCACAGGCAGCCCTTCCAAGAAAAACCAAGTTCTAGAGATGCCGGGTCTGGTGTGAATAAGGAAAAAATGCAGAATTCCAAAAGACAAGGTCCAAAAAACATTTCTCCCGCTGAGTGTGCTATGAAAAGAAAGGGGACAAGGAGATGGCTGGGAAGGAACCCTAGAGCACCCACAGCCAATGAGAGGATTGACCTCCAGCCACCACTAATTTTCCTGGACAGAATCTGATGTTCAGTGACCCAGGAGGTGCCCCATGACTTTCAGAATGTTAAATCTTACATGAGAGAACCTCTCACTTCTGAGCTTTGATTCCTCCTGTGTGAAACGGGAATAACCAACCTCGCCTGCCGGCTTCACTGGGGTGACGTGGGGCTTCGTCGTGAAGAAGAATATGAAAGCACTTTGCAGACTCCAAGATGCTATACGCCTTAGCGTGATCACTGTGCATCCCACTTCACGGCCTGGGGATATCTGTAGTTTATAAAAAGTTATAAATTCTGGCTCCAACACATGCTAAGTGTGCGGCCCAGAAAAGTGGCTCTATTTCTCTGAGCCAGCACCCGCATCTGTAGAATGGGAATGTTAATATCTCCTTCCAAGTGCACAGAGAAGATGACAAGGTGCTCGTGAGGCCTTCAGGAAAATACCTGGTAGAGTTGGCATTCGGTAGCTGGGAGTTGTTACAATTCTTACTGTGGAAGGGGGTTCACCCACTCTTGCCACCTAGAGTCTCTAGAAGAGTAAAGGAGCAGATAAAAAAACAAACACGGAGGCTCAGATTCTCTGAAAGAGTTTTTTAGGCATCCTGCTAACAGTAAGAGCTGGGCCAGATACTGTGCTCAGAGCTGTCGCCTGCGTTCTGGCATTCATGGAAACTAAAGGAGGCAGGAGGACACCATCTCTGAAACTTAGCAAGGTCACAGAACTTATGTGGGTTCATGGAGAGCGGCAGAGGCAACACACATATGCGGGACTGTCTGATGGCAGAGGCAGCACATATCTACGGAACTGACTGAGGGCACTTATGCAGGACTGTCCTGAGTATATATATGTACACAACTGTCAGGGTCCAAACCCCATGCCCCAGGGCTACAGTGTGCTAGCATTCTCACCACACCAGAACCCTAAAATCACCTTAGAAACCTCAGCCAACTACAAAGGACCCTGTGCTTTCAGATGCTGATCCCACGCCTCCCCCACCCCACCATTCTTTGCCAACCCCCAGGAACATGTCCTCTTTCTTTTCCATCTTCTGGTCTGCAAGAGATGTCAGTAAGGGCACAGCCAGCCACAGGCAGCCAAAGTCGAGCCACCTACTATTGAGTGGGCCAGCAGGAGGTATCAAATAGTCCCTGACACCGGGGCTACTTGGTAAGCCTGGTGGAAGTGGTACTGCTGGGGAGCGCAGGTGGGCTGGAGAAGCGGGAAGGATGGGCGGTGCGCTGAGACACAAGGAGTCCCAGAAGCCAGCCTCTGAAACTGCAGCCCAGAATGGCACCAAGGCCTCAAGCCAGCACAGCTCTGTCTCCTGGGCAAGATGTAGAGGTGGGAAAGGGGAGGAAAAAAACAGAAGAGGGAACAGTGGGCTACTGATCAAAAGGCATGATGACCCTACCCTTCTTGGCAAAGTGAGGTCATCAGGAGAGGAAACCCCAAGAATCCAGAACATCTGCACTTCCCCACTGCTTCCCAGGACACGCATTGCTAAGGAAACCATAGCTCAGGACTGGGCAGCGCCAGTCTTTCCTTTTAATGATTCGGCCAAAACTAGCTGAGCACCTACAGTGTGTGACAGGGGCCCAGGCACAGTCACGGGCAGAAAACAGTTCTCAGCTCACGGAGGTCACCTGGCTCATGATGGACTCCTCCAGGAGGGGAGGGGAATGCGAGGGACACAGGGGACTACACTGCAGGGAGCTACGGGCCACAGCAGAAGCTGTGGGGACACAAAGCAGGGCTGGGTCAGCCTGGGGGAATGGAACAGGTGCCCCAGGTAGGCTAGGTCTGTAGTACTAAGTCCTGAGAACAAACAGGAGGTTTGTTCCCCCAACAGAGGAAACACTGTGACTCCAGACAGGGTGCAAAAGAACCACACTCCGATTCAGGAACCGTGAGGGGTCTGGTAGGCTGGAGCACAGAAAGCAAAGGGCAAGCTGTGCGATGGGAGCCTGAACCCATGGGTGAGGCCACACAGGTGATACTCTGGAATTGAAATTTTCTCCTCGGAGCATGGAGGCAGAGGCATGGCATAGTCAGATTTGGGTCGTGGAGTGGCGCTGTCCAATGTGGTGGCCACCAGCCCATGCAACTAGTTAAATTAATGAAAATTAAACAGAATTGAAAATGCAGTGCCTTGGGAGCACTACACACATTGCAAGTGCCCAAAAGCTGTACGCAGCTGGTGGCTACTGTACTAGTCCGTGCAGATCTAGAACATTTCCCTTATGCCAGAACGTTCTATCAGACAGCACTGCTCTAGAACAATTGCCATGGAAATGCAAATGGACTGGATGCATGGAGGCCAGTGAAAAGAAGCAAACTACCCCAGCCTGGGACTAAAACAGAAAATTGGATAGAATCAGCTTGAAGAATCATGTAAGGGGAGAAGGGCCAGGGCTTGGTGACCAATGGACCTGGGAGTGGGGAAAGACAAAGGATCTGGGGATGTCAAGAACAATGGCCTGTTTTCTGGCAAGGTTGTCTAGAGGAGCGGAGGAGAGCCAGGGGCAGCAGTTGCTCAGAAAGAGAGAGAAAAAGGAAAGAAGAAGCAGATCTCCGAGAAAAGTGAGGCGCTCAGTACAAGGCACGCAGGGCAGCCAAGGGCTGACGTCCAGAGGCACGGGGCTCTGCAGCGCTACCACCCAGGCTGTGAACTGTGGGTTAGCTGGGGGGAAGGCTGAGGTGGTGGGGCTTCAGGCTGCAGGCCATGGGGCTGAGTGTGAAGGGACAGCACGGGGAGCCGTGAGCTACAGGCCTGGGGGCCGGGGGCAAAGCGCCGTCTGGTAAACTGTGCCGACTGCGCGGTGTGCCACGTGCCTGCGGGGCCCGGGTAGTGGGGAGGAGAATGCAGCTGGGGGACTTCAGGCAGCAGTGCTGAGGGGCTCTGGGGCTCGTGGCCCTGGGCTTTGGGGTCACAAAGCACAGAATGCATTTGGGTCTGAGGCAGTGGAGCAAAGGAAAGGGTCGCAGGATGGTGGAACTGTGTGTCGGGACCAGGGACATGCCACTGGCGGACATTGTCTTTGGTCACATGAGTAAACCACAGGAGTCACTCATGGGAAGAAGCCTGGGAGGGGGGACAGAGGGATGTGTGGTCAGTGGGCACAGGCAGCAGCAGGCACTTGCTCGGGGTATGGAAGGCCCTGGCACCCGCCTCGGTGACCTGCTGGGCCTCTCAGGAAGGAGGCCTGGGCTGGTCCCCACCTCGTCCCCACCTCGTCCCCAGTGCGCTGGAGTGGGCACAAGAATGTTGTTCTCCAAAGCCACTGGGACACTTCCTGTCAGTCCACGTAATTGAGTATTACAGTATTTAAATTACAAATTGAAGATTATTTTTACAGGTGTCATTTTAAATATAACACAAAATTTCTTGACATTACATCAGCCCCACCACACAAACAGCTGCTCCAGCCGCCTGCATGTGTGAGGCACATGGCTGAAACTGGCAATGGGGAGTGTGTGTGTGTGTGTGTGTGTGTGTGAGTGTGTGTGAGTGAGTCATCCAGTGGGGTGTGTGTGAAATGGGTGTGAGTCCGCATGACAATGAGCGAGAGTATAAGTGACTTCGGAGCATATCCATGCATGTGGTTCTGAATGTACACGTATAAACGTATAGTTGTGCATTATGAACGTGAGTGATGGTGAACATGTGGGTCCATGTTTCCGTGTGAATGAGTGTGTGGGGTATGCCTGTGTGTGTGCCTGTGTGAGAAACAGAGAAAGCAGGGCACACAGTCCAGCTGCTCCAGCCCCACAGGCGACAGCCTAAGGGCCAGCAGAGCCTGGCAGATCTCTGTCTCCCTCTAGAGCGCCCGCGTGGTCCTCAGGCAGAGGGGTGGCGGAGGCGGGCCACTGCGGTGCTGCAGTGCCCTCCAGTGGACAGGGCCCCACCCCAACCCCCACAACCGCCCACAGCTGATGGAAGACAGGGCTTGTGCCCTTCCCGTGCCTGCTCAGCCCACTCCACGCCCCAGGTCCTAGCCAGCCACCCCTCTTGAGTGGGGCAGAAAGAGCCTATCCCGAGACCCCCCTGAGTTCCCAGAGGTCAGGCCTTAGCGGAGATTCAGCCACAGCTCAACTTCTCCTTTGGGGCACTCCAACCTGTCCCTGCTAGACCAGGCATGGCCCTACACATCCCGCTCCCTTCTGCCATGGAGAATGCTCCCACCTCAGGGATGCTCTCGCCAGGTTGGCCTCTTCCAGCAAGTTTCCCTGAGTCCCCAGGAGAGCAACAGAAGCCCCCTTCCCCAGGGTCTTTCCTCAAAACACAACAGGCTCTGCCAGGGGCTCTGGTGGCCCTCGGTCCCCTGCGGGGAGACCAGAGGACAAAGCTGTTCCTGCTCCCACCGCCGGGCACGGCATGGACGACATAAGAGAAGATGGTCTATGAAGGAGAAACTGTTCGTTTGCTCCTTCAAGTAAGAAAAGGCAGGAGTGTGCAGAGAGACAGACCAAGGAGGAGCAGGACCTGTTTTCATTTAGTGAAGTCCTGCTCTGCGGGCTGTGCTTGAGCCACGAGGGGACAACTCAAATATAGCAGCTGTTCCACGAGACTGTTTTCAAGGAGAAAAGGAGGGAGAGTGCAGGAAGAGACTGAAACCTAACAAAAGAAAAATTTTCTCTCGTTAAAAATGTTATTTGTGGCACTGGCAAGCCCCCACTGGGCCATCTGGCTGCAGAAGGGCAGCAAGAAGCACTGTCCAGCCAGCTGTATGGGGGCCGGCTCGGCCTCAGCCAGGTCTCCCAGGCCAGAGGGAGCTGTCACGGTGATGCCCCTGAGGGATGGGGCATTATGGAGGAAAGCAAGAGCATCCAACCCTCGGGAGCAGGAGAACCAAGAAGAGCCACCCACACACTGATCTCCCCCACCAGATTGCTAGCTACATCTGCACCAGTACCGAGCTCAGAGCCCCTCTGGACTCACTCCCCACAGTGTGATGGGCCAGGTCCAATCTGCAGGGATCTGTGGCTGTGTGCAGCAGACACCTGAACCGCCTGCCCCATGAAGGCCTAGTGCACTCAGAGGCCCAGAGTGCTCCTGGCCCTGCCCCCTTCTCCTAGGCTCAGCTGGCGATGCCCCACACCAACATCCGGGGCTCACTCTAGAGAAGGGAGGGAAGCCAGAAACATCTCTGCCAAGTGAAACAGAAAAGAGAAAGGGCGAAGGGGCTGGCTGTCCTTACAGTGTGCTAAATCTACAACATGGGACTAAGTATACATGCCCAAGGGCTCCACAGAGGGCTTCTCCTGGCTGTGTCCAAAGTGGGTGTGGAGGCTGAGCCCTGTGACTAGCCTCTCCCCTGCAGGCCTGAGAGGTCCCTTTCCAGGTGCTGCCCTGCACACTTCTGGCCCCAGCAGCCTGGAGCCAGGCCCTCTGCACATGGATCCCCTGCTCTCTTCTCCCTCCCATGAGAACTACAGGACATCAGAGCTGAGGGCAGAGCTGCAGGGCGGGGAGGGAGACGTGGAGGTCCCCACTGCCCAGGAAAGCCAAGAGTGAACACGAAGAAAGAGTGTGTCGCAAGCTGGCGGCGACCGCCTGCTCGGAGTTCCAGTCCTCCACTATTGTCCGGGGGCTTCTTCCAGGTCTATGACCTTTCCTCTACCGTTTCTCAAATCCTTTCCACTTCTCTCTGTTGCTTTCTCTTGTCTCCATCCATGTATCTGTGGTGCAAAATGCCAATCCGTCCATGCTCCACACATTACAGATGTACGTATGTATGTATCTGCCCATACATCGCAGACGGTCCCCATGCGGGTCTCAACCTTTACTGGGGCCTGCTTGCAAAGCTCTGATTCCTCACGGGCCTCTCACTGCTTTGGGGAGCTTCTGCTTTTAAATAGTTATAAATGTGGCTGATGGCCTCGCTTCAGCAGTGACGGCTGTGAGAAAGGAGGCTAGAGCGACGGGGAACTGCAGGGCACGTTGGCAACCTAAGAGGACAAAAGTCGCCATCACCACCACCACCAACCATCACCACATCTAATGGTTATTAAATACCTATGGCCAGCTCCCGTTGCTAAGCACCGGAACAGATTCTCTCATTTAACTTTTACAACAAACGTATGGAGGGGGGGGGTCTGACCATCTGCCCATGGAGCAGACACAGAGGGACAAGGTCGTGCCATGGCTCCCAGGCATCACAGCCTTGCCCACTCTCCATCCCAATGTCTCCATGTGCCTGATCCACAGGTTTCAACTGTGGGAAGCAACTCACGGGTGGGCTCATGAAATAAAGGCACTGGGTCCCAATAAGCATTTTAAGTGAAAGAATAGAATGTTCGGAGTGCAGTGCACACAGGAGGGGCACACAGTGTGTCAGGAGACTACGTATGTACACACACACACAGGAGGCAATGGAATACGGTTTTAAATACAATTCTTACTGCAGGTCACAGTCAAGTTCTAAAAGCTGTGGTGCCTGACTCTGGTCCACTTTCTGAGTTCTCTGCGTGGGAGTTTCCAGCCTGTTCTCCCCCACTTGCACACTACAATGTCTCTTCCCCACTCACCCCCAGGGTCCCTTGTGGCCCTGGATTGCTGAGGAAAAGCCACTGGGTCCCAGAGATGCTGCGGCATCTGTCCCGGGGGCAGGCTAACTGGCCGGGCTGATGGGGCAGAGTCCCGGGAATGCCTCTACCATCTGCCTCCTGCTTCAGGGAGGTGCTTCTGTCTGCCCTGCATGACTGATGTTTCCCAAAAGAGGCTTAACGGCTTCTTCCTCTCTGAGCTGACAGGTTAGTGCCTTTGTCTACAGAATTAGCACAGGTGCACCTGCAGGCTGGCGTCCTCATTAAACTATTTTCTGCATCTTGATCCCATAAGGATGGCTCCAGGGAACTTTTCAAATAAGCACTTCATTTGCGGTGGCCTCTCCAGATTGGAAAGGGTGGTCCCAGTTTCATCGGCAGAGGTGGAGGGAGGCCTGGGTCTTTCTGAGTTTTCTCTGCCAGCCAACCGCAGCTGGACCAGCACTTGCAAAAGTGGAGAAGTCAGGAGGGGGTCTCTCCATGTCTTCTCACCTTCCATCTCCTATCCGGTTTAACCCACTGGCAGAGTTGAACTTCTCCTCACCATGCACAAGCCCCAAAGCAACAGCATGAACTGTTATTCTGGGCTGCTCCTCTTTGGTCTGAAAGATGCTTTGAGAAAACACATCCACTAATGCTGGCAGTCCACGTGGAGATGGTATTGCATGGAAAGTTCCTGAAATTACCCCATACCAGGGCACCTACCTACTCTACTTCTGAGAATCCTCAGCCTGTCCCTTATGCAGCTCTGGACCCAACTCTCCCTGAGCAGCCTGACATGGCTACCATTCCAAGGAGAGAATGATGCTAAACATCTCTGAACACCTACCAGAGACCTGAGGAGTCAGGGAAACACAGGTGGATCTTGGGCTATTTACTTACCACTGTCCTGGGGAAACAGGATCCCAAAAAGGACATTGGTCAATGGCAAATTATGAATGCTAGGGGACAGTACAGAAGGTCGGAGTCAAGACCATGGGAACCTAGAGGAGGTAGAGACTTACAGGCGGGGGGCGGGGGGTGTGGAAACACAGAACTCCTAGAAATAGGTACTGGAATCAGATCTTGGGAATGATGGATAAAGAGACCACACAGAGGACGGGGCAGAAATCGGTATTCCAGGCAGGGAGGACTGTATGAGCAAAGGGGAGGGAGATGAAAAATAGAGGACATGTTTGGGGGAAAGTAGGGAGATGAGCCAAGTTCAAGAGTCTGCTTCTAGGGGAAGAGTAGTAGGTCATGGGGAGCAGAGCTTCCCAATCAGGCACAGATGGACACACGCACATGGAGACACAAGGACTCTAAGCCCCAGGCTTGGTCCCAGGGGCAGCTGAGCTCCAGGTCAATACCTCCAGGTGACATGAAGAGGGTCTCCCAGCAGGGAATTCAGGCATAATACTGAGATTATGCCCTATTTCTTACAGCTGCCCCCAAATCCATCAGTCTTTCTCCCTCTCACACTCAAACTATATTTACTGAGTATCTACTCTGCTGGGTATTGTGCTGAGTGTTGGGACTCAACAGTGAATCAGATACCACCCCTAGACTCAAGGGTACATAGTCTAGTAAAGAAGACAAGCAACTGGAAATCCCATTTCAGCAGAACACAGAGCCAGGACACAGCAAGTAAAGGGAATGATGGGAGATCAAAGGCGGCATCTGATTCAACCGGGGGCCAAGCAAGACTTCCCCAAAAGCTGATCACTGAGCTGGTCTTAAAGGGAGAGGGGCAGTTACCCAGGGGAAAAGGCAGAAAAGGACATTCTAAGCCAAGGGAACAGCATGAACAAAGACAAGGCAGCTAGGGACCATATGCCATGTGGAAGGATCTAGAAACAGGTCGGACTTCCTGGAGTAATGCCAACACTGCCCTGCTGAACAGGAGAAATAGGCTGGAAGGAGGGAGAAAGGGGGATCAAGGGAGAATGCGGGATGTCTTCTCCAGTGCCATCACTATTACTAAAAAAAAAAGGTGGGCATCCCTTGGCGAGGGGAGGGGGAGAGTGGCATCAGGCCCCCCAAGGCTGAAGATGCTGCTCCTGCCGCCACCTGCCAGCCCAGCTCCCCTGAGGGGGCAGCCCTCCCTGAAGGGCCCAAGCTGAAGTGTGCTGAGTATCCTTCCAAAAAGCTTATTCTTAGCAAAGGTTTTGCTGCGACCTTTCTTGGAGAGGAAAAGAGACAGTCTTCCCTATAGCTGTTCCCTGTGCCACGTTCCAAGGAACTACTGCCCCACAGGCTTGATGATGGAGTAAAACCCCCAGGGATCAGGGTTAAGAGAAGTTCTGAAGGAAGATTTCCAGGAAACAGAGACGAGGGATCTGATTAAAGTCTATCAACTATTAAGTTGTCCTCGGGGCAATTACACTTGGCAGAAACCTCGCAGTTCATGCAGGTTATTCCACTGGCAGACCCGTTTCTACAACGGGGAGGGGGTGATCACCTCCATCCCACGGTAAAAGGTGAGGAAAAAGACCAGCACGAGTCATCTGGAGATTTCACATGTGGAAAGGCAAAAGCAGATTTATCTCTATCTCTAATATCTAAGTAATCACAAAATCTAATAATTGGGGAAACAATCCTATTGTTTAAAAGAAGGTATAAAATGGGCAAAATACAAGTAACTAAGAAAAACAAAACACGAACAGCAGAGGTAAAAACAAAACTAACTCATCAGGGAAAGAGGAAGCCCCAAGGTATGGCGTCAGATTCCGGCTCCACCACCTGGCGCCAGCCAGTGCCACAACCAAGCCGATCTGGTGCGACTGCCGGGGATCAAAAAGAATCATCCGCTCATCCAAGCTCTAGAAGCCCCACTTATTAGGACACCCTACACCCTATCCTCGTTTTACACAACCATGTCCTGCTTCCCAGAGGGCCAGCGAAAACCTCAAGAGCAGGGACCATGCAGAGAAAGGAGTCAATGTGGTTTCCAGCCTCCCAGGCCTGACTTCCCACAGACACACCTGACAAGCCCCACTTTGTCTACCAGGCCTTGCTGCCTGGTCCCTGGGCCCACCTCCCTGCACCAGCATGCCCGTGCCCGCTAACCCCAGCTCAATTTGCAGAGATGTGCTTGGATGAGGATCAGACTGCAATTCCTACACAGGGAGGGAGCCGGGCCCGCAGGGGCCTGTGGGGCTCTTTGACCAGTCCCACCTCCTGCCTGGGCCCTCTGATTGGAGACCTCGGTTTGTTCAGGATATTTCTAAAAGCTTATATGGCTCTTGCAAATCAGACCTACTACTTCTTATGTTTCATCATTTTCCCTTCCTTTGTTCATTCCACAGCCATTCTTTGAGTTCATTGTGAGACTAGAGTCAGGGACACCTGTCTCCTTCATAGGTTCACCCCAGGGAGAAAGGAGACATGGAATTGGAACTCGGTTGTTGGCAGGGGCCTCCTCCCTTATAAATCTGAGTAAAGTTGGCCCAAACCCCTGATCCACATTTTGGGAAGTCCAGTGGTTTCTCTGATGTTCCTGTACATTCCCGTATATGTTAGGAAAGCTAACATCCTTATGTTAGATCACCCACCTGGGACATCTTTTCTGCTCTGAATTCTTATTCTTTCCTCAGTGATGGTTGTTTATTTCCACATGGAAGAGACCCAGACATGAACCTACAGCCCTTTCAGGCTTTACACCACACGCCACACAAGTCCTTAGTGTGTAGGCTAAATTTTAATGGAGGTTTAAAGCCAGAGGAGAGTAAGGATGTTTACATCACAAAAGTGCCTACAACTCTGATTGAACATGAGTTATTCTGGTCTTGAAAATTCTTTGGCCAGGGGTGCCTCTGTGGCTCAGTCAGTTAAGCATTTGCCTTCGGCTCAGGTCATGATCCCTGGGTCCTGGCACCGGCATCAGCATCCGCTCTCTGCTCAGTGGGGAGCCTGCTTCTCCCTCTCCTTCTGCCTGCCACCCTGTCCCCATGCTTGTGTCTCTCATGCACTCACTCGCTCTCTGTCAAATAAATAAATAAATCTTAAAAAAAAAAAAAAAAAACTCTTTGGCCGGTTCACCATGCTGATCAACCATCCTCTCCCCACCTGATTTCCCCCAATCTGTTCCCGCTGACACATGTATTTTCATCTACTTCTTGTATACAACAGTTCAGTAATCTCTTTGGTTTCCTTGTCTCCTGCTAAACCAAGGCCCAGAGCCCTACCTTCTAAACCAAGCAGCTTGTCCAGATATTTCCCTAAACAAATCCAATTCCTTCCTCAAGAGAAACTCTGCACCATACATGAAAAAAAAAAAAATGTCTTCTTCTGCATTGCTAGGCATTTCCTATGTACTATGATCAGTACTGTAGTGTGAGAACATATTGGTGGCTATGGGAGCAAAGAAAAGGACAGGCCTGGACTGACAGTCAGAAAAGATATCCCAGAGGAAGTGACTTCTAGGCTGAGACCAGAAAAAGGAATCTTGGCTTTTCAGCCAAGAGAAGAAAGGGGGCTGAGGCAGAAAAGTGCACACAAAGGCCTGGAAGAAGAAAGAGCCTGGCACATCCAGGGGCCCACAGGAGGCTCACAGTGGCTGGAAGGGACAGTGCAGGCTGGGCGGAGCACGATGAGAGAGGAAACTGAAGATGACACTGGACTAGCCCACACCTTACCAGTCAGGGGAAGAAGACTGACCTTGACCCCGAAGGCAGTGAGGAACCACTGAAGGCTTTAAGCGGGGAAATGACACAGCCAGATCTGCACTTGAGAAAGATGACTCTGGCTAAAGATGACTGGGAAGCAAGACTAGAAGTGGGACAGGTGGGTGGTTCCTGCTGTGCCCCATGCAGGACAGAGGACCGTGGCCCGGACAAGGGAGGTCCCAGCGGGAAAGATAAGATGGGCACAATGTCAAGAGACAAGCGAGAGAAAGAAGTGCCATCTCATGACGTAGGCAAGGAAAGGGGCAGAGGGTCACAGACAGCTTTGAGATCTCTGAATGCACCACAAAGTGGCGGGTGCTATCGTGCGGTGGTGGAGAACACAAGAGGAGGAGCAGGTGACTTGTGGAGGGAGGCACCTGTGTCCCTCCCCTGCTCCTTGTGAGAAGGCACTTGTGTTCCCATCCTGGGTCTGCCCTCTCTGCTGAGTCCTGCTCCCCGCATCTGCCCCTTGGCTATCACCTGACAGAAAGGGACCCACGGAGACCTAAACAGGAAAAAGCAGCTCCCTACTTTTCTCAGCTATTGTGGGAAACCAGTAGAGGAATCTGGAAGCCACAGAGTGAGCCAACTCAGTTCCAACACTGCCCATACTACCCTCTCCGGTCCCAATCCTGCGGCACCCCCTCAGAGGGGAGCTCTGGGTCAGACTACATCGGCCAACCTGACCCCCATCTGGGTCTTGCAAGTCTAAATCACATGCCACAGCTTTCTCCCAGCCTGAGAGAAGATGCCTGGTTTGTTCTCTTCCACAGACACAGCCATTCATCAAGCCCGAGGAAGCCAAGCACAAAGGTAATATCACTTAGCCAGGCCGCAATTAGCAGATTAGCGGCTTGTTGCTCTTGTCCTGTGTCCCACTCTATGACTTCATGAAGGCCCAGAGTGTCTCAACACTGGGCTGCTCCAGGAAAGGGCCCATTGACTTCTCTGGCAACAAAATTCCCCCGGCCTGTCACCGTGAGTTTCCCCGGTGTAGACCTAAACTACAATTGATGTTCTGTCTCTATCAATTTCTCAGGAATGCCGGGACGCGTGCCCAGTATTAATGAAGACAGCAGAAAGGAAGGCATGAGATTGGCCCCGCTCCAGAGCTGACGGAGACCGTGGATCCTGAGGAGTTCCTGGAGGGGCCCGAACAAGGCAAAACAAGCAGGCCCTGGGGTCACACACAAGGCTTTGTGGGGCAGACAGATGCCGAAAAGGCTCGGGAGAGAATTTCTGCTGGGAGAAACAGCCCTGAGATCATCTCTTTTGTAATCCCGTATCATTTTCACCATCCGAACAAGGCGATTTTACTCCAGACTAAAAGGACATCTGCAAGGGTATATGTACGTGGTGATTCACAACCTCACACTCTCTCTCTCTCTCTCTCTCTCTCTCACACACACACACACACACACACACACACACACACAGAGTCTATAGGACACGTTAGGGGACCAGGGCAAAGCCAGAACTATCTCTCAAGAAAGGGGCTGATGCTGTATCCCCAGGTGTTGCCCAAATCCCTCGGCACCTCTCAAAACTTCTCAGCTCAGAAGCCCTGCTTGTCACAAGCAGGGGAAACCCGGACTGGTGTGGGAGGCCACACAGGGATCAAATTAAAAGTCAGTAAAAAGAGTGTCTTCATCTCAGTTTGAAAAGTGAACAGAAACTGGTCATTGGCTCCTGTTTTTCAGATAGTATCATTCAGGGGCTGCTGGGTCAGAACTTTCTAAAATTCCATTTCATTCCTTAATCCTTCCAAACTGACCAGCTCCTTTTAAGTTTTGACTGGCTCTAGTTAAGGGGAAGCAAATTTGACCAAACCATCAATCCCATCGAACCGGCTCTTGGCCTCTAGGCTATGGGTCTCAGCAGGATTTGGAAAATACAACAGAGGCTCCTTGGGTGCAGAGAGTGACCCAAGGGTGAGGGAGGGAAATCTGCAGGCTTAGAGATAACTATATCCGCCCCACACATTTTCATGAGAATCCAAATAAACAAATGGCAATCATCATCCACACTCAATAAAGGTGAACTAATATTAGGGACACGATCATTTTAACACTGTCCTGAGGTGGCTAGGGGATAGAATTTATTCATACGCCCCCAAAGCCCTCAACCCCTCTTGGGATGTGCAAGTTGCGTTAGAAAAAAGACACACGCCTTCTTCCTCCTGAACCCCCTCAGCAGGGGCTCCGCAATCAGCACTAGACCCTCGTAATAATGCAACGCCTGTTCTTGTACTGGTAAGGGGTCTCCAGGGAACCTGCTTTATAACAGAATGGCTACTGTAACAGTGTTGGCAAGAAAGCAGGATGAAGGGGAAAGGACAAGAATGGCAGAGAGAGAGGGGAGCGTGCAGAGGACAACATAAGGCCTTCACATAGTAAATTCTCAATAAACATCTGAGAAGGCAAGTGACCTGAGCGCACACATCAAACAAACACCATGTAAGGCAAATGCTCTGGTCTTAGATAGAAGTGGGTTTTTATTTCACACTTGGCCTCTTTCTAGCCTTGTAACCTTGGAGAATACTTAACCTCTGGCTTAGTCAGCGTAGGCTGCCATGACAAAATACCATGAACTAGATGGCTCAGAAACGACAGAAAGTTATGTTCTCACCGTTGTGGAGGCTGGGAGTCTGGGATCAGGGTGCCAGCCCAGTGAGGTCCGGCAAGAGGCTCTCCCTGGCCTGCAGTGTGTTCACGTGGCCCTGCCCGGGCGTGTGCACACACAGAACTCAAGCTCCCGGTGTCTCTTCCAACAGGGGCTTGGATCTCATCCGACTCAGGCCCTGCAGCCATGACCTAATTTGCTTCTCAAAGGCCCCAAATCCAAATACCGTCACATGGAGGGTTGGAGAAGCAGCACACAAATTTGGAGGCGGGGGACACAATCTGGTCCATGGCAACTTGCTTAAGCTCATTTGACAAATGAGGTTAATCATGATTCCTATATCTGTGTAATGTATTCCCTTCTACTCATACTCTCTCTGGTCTGGAAGCGTTCTGGGGTGTTGCCGACAACCTGTTCTGAAACCTCCTGCCGGGCAGGACACATGGAGAGCCTGTGCCTCCTGGGTGCACGTGTGCTCTGAAGACGTGCCTGGCGAGGGGGCTGCCAGAGGCCAGTGAAGCCACGTGTGGGCTCACTGCAGCTTCAACAGGCCTGTTCAGGCACAATACACCTTAACATCATTCGAACTCCCAAGAATATCTCAAGATTATTTCCAAGAGCAGAAGTGGGGATGCTGAAGTGAATGAGAGACACCACTCAGTTACAGGGAGAATTCAGGACATCCCACACCTACACTCCAATTTTTGAGTAAAGATAAAAAAAAAAAAAAAAACCTTTGCATCAAAGAACTATGTGATGCCTGAACAGATCCCAGCCTCTCTTCTATTCAGAGAGGACATGAGACCGAGTGCAGGACCACCCAGACTTCCGGCTGCTGCGCCAAGCTCTAAAGGGGGTGTGACAGCACCCACTGCATGACGTTTCCATAACTCAGCTTCATGCCACCTGTGTGCACTGAGCTTGGGGAGTTCTGGAGTGTCCTAGTTGCCCAACTGCTGCTCAGAGACAAAATTCAGGACAACATATGCCCTTTCCGGATGGCCTTGCCTAGGGGAGCTCCATGGATGAAGACCACCCTCACGGACCCAAGTCCTCT
The DNA here is from genome assembly GCA_004024625.1 of Mellivora capensis. Taxonomy (NCBI): domain Eukaryota; kingdom Metazoa; phylum Chordata; class Mammalia; order Carnivora; family Mustelidae; genus Mellivora; species Mellivora capensis. The sequence continues at coordinate 28,089 of PISX010010500.1, read as the reverse complement.
GGTCCCCCACTTCTCACTCTTCCTACTCAAAATACTCCCCACCATGAGGACAGATGAGGTGACTGAGGCTGCACAGGGCTCGCCCTCTGAGCAGCACCGGTGGGGAGCCCATGGCTCCGTGCAGGCTTTCCCATTCTCGCTGAGCATTCCCCACCGCCGTGATCAGCCCAGAGCCCCTTCTACAGCACCAGTTACACTGGGGAAAGCTTGTTTGCTTCCTAAGGCCCTGGGTCCTTTTCCTCTAGTCCCTTACTAGAAGGACAATGGTCAGTCATCTGTGTAAAAGCCGACGGAGGAGCCCAGTGTCCTTACAGCTGGAACTGGGGGGTGGAACTGGGCACTTTCCACCTTAGCTGTGGAGGCACCATTTCTTCAAACCCCACAGTGTGCCTCCATGTGTGCTCAACAGTGGTCATTTTTCACAGGTCTCTTTGTCCCCCACGAGACTGTGGGCAGCTGCAGGACAGATGTCAGGTCTCACTCTCTGTCTGTATCCCACTAGGTACTATTTTTGCCTTAAAGGAGTCACCATTTTGTTAAGAAGACAAGAGATGCACTTATGGAATAGGGTGTGGGACCTTGCCTGCTGTCTCTGAGTTGCGGCTGAAGCCCAAAGTGATGGACAAGAGATGCCGAGCAGCCCATGTGCTAAACCCAGAGGGCCACCATCTCCCTGCATTGTTTACTTCACAGGACCAGAACCCTTCCCTACGAAGAAAGGTAAGAGGTAGACTCCAAGAATCACTTGTAAAGACTGGAAGTTGTTATGGGTTGAAATGCATCATCTCAAAATTTATATCTTGAGGAACCCAATACCTCAGAATGTGACCCAGATACAGTTAGCTGAGATGCATAGTGGAGTAGGGTTGGCCCTAATCCAATATGACTGGTTTCCTTTGGAAAAGGGGAAATCTGAACACAGGGAGAACAGCATGTAGGGACTGGAGCGATGGACTTCTAGCCTCTAAAACCACAAGACAATTTCTGTTGTTCTGAGGCACCTAGTCTGTGGTGCTTTGTTAGGACCATCCGAGGGACATGATAGAGAAGTATTTGTGAGAACAGGGTACTTGCATGTCCTTTACTTGTTTGATGTCAGTAGACATACTGACTTACCCCTTTGTTCCCTAAGCACAGAGAAAAAAAACTGTAGAGAACCAGTGTGGTGGTAAGAAGAAATGAGACGAGGGGGCAGAAGAATCTGCCTGACTTCTCAGGTTCCAAGAGGTTCAGCGGATGCCTGCTGCCCTGGGGTTAGCTGCAAAGAGCAGAGGCGTCTGAGAACCACCCAGTGTAGGAAGCAGAAAGACCCACAATCAGTGGGATGTAGGCTGAACACTACCAACTGGGAATGGGCCAAAGGGACTAGCCAAGTACCAGAGGGACCTCCAGGACCCAGAGGAGTCTCACAGAAATGAGCCCTTGTCACACAGCACACTGGAGCTACCTCCCTTCCTCACGGAGCTCATGGTTCATGAAGAGCAGTCGAAGACAACATAGAAGGAGGTCACACCTCAGCCAGGTAAGGAAGAGGCTTCCTCTCACTGGGCTCTCTTCGTCCCACCCCAAGATGTCTGAGGGACTAAATGTCACACACACACACACACACACACACACACACACACACTTCTCTTTCAAAGTCACTGGAGCCAGACAGAGAAGCTAGATATTGCTAGACAGAAAGAGAAAGCTGTGAATCAAGTTTGAGGCTGAGACTGACTCAGGTTTATTAATTACTAGGAACAAATTTTAAATCACAAAATCAGGTTGTTCTAATAACCAACTGTAACTGAAAAGCTACAGCATTTGGGTTGGGTGTGGTTCAGAGAGTCACCACCTGGTATGAAAAGGAGATTCCAGATGATTTCACTGAAAAAAAACTGGGGAAAAATAAATAACTAAAGTAAAATCCACGATCGGGATAAAGCTGAATGAGACTCCTCCATAAGCCAGTTACTTGTACACAAAGAGACGACTAATGATATGAGCTAGGCTTTCAAGGAGGCAATGGAGCAGGTGAGATGCCTCAGGGCTCAGAGGACACCTGAAGATCCCCTGGACGAGAAGAGTCAGGAGAAGAGTCGTCAGGCACACCTGAAGCCAAGCCTCAAATGGAAGGATGGGGCCTGAGCAAGTGCAGAAGGAAGAAAGAAGTGATACCTGTTTCAGCCAAGTCACTAGCAAAGGCCTGGCCCTGAGCTGTGCTTGTGAAGGACAGGTGACTCTACATTCTGGGACTAGGGAATGGTGTGTGCAAAGACCCCCGTGGTGGGCAAGTGTCAGGGCCTTGAGACAGGCATGGAATATCATAGATAGGGGAACTACAGGAAAGAAATAGAAGGAAGACGGGGCCACCCCGCAGGGACCGTCACACCAAGCTGTGTGGAATGGCTCCAGTTCATCTGTGCTCAGAAGACCAATGGCCTGCCTGTGTCCCTAGCACCTGAGGGCTTCTTCCGCCCTGTTTGCTTTCCTTGCACAAGCCTGACCACCAGCACGCTGGAGAGTCCCTAGGCCATATGTTGGGTAAAGGGATAACTGGAGGACACTGCTGGCTAGGTCTCAGGGACCAGCCCAGATCCCCAACCTGACTCCACAAAATACCTGCCCAGCCAGAGCCCACAAGAGGGGACTCAGAGCCAGCAATGGAGGCCACTGCCCCAGCCCCCACTCTGGCCTGGGAGGCAGAATTGGCTGCTGAAGCTTATGAGACAGTGTGTTTTATCTGGCTTCTGGCCACCAGAGAAAAACGGCAACAAAGGAAAGAGGAGAAGATACGGATTATTGGCGTGGAAGGCCTAATGACAAACACATTTGCATGTATTTCTACAAGGAGAGCCTGCCCTCTCCGTGGCCTACCTGGGTTTTCCTCTGTGCTCCAGAGGGCAAAGCCAGGTGCTAGCTCGAGATTACTGAGATTACGTCGTTCCTCCTCCCGGGGCCCTTGGTTCATCGTGGCTCTGAGGCCCAGAGTTTGGGCCACTATACCACATCCCTGATCAAACATCTCCTCCTGTGGCTTCTCTGTTTTTGCAGAGGGTTGACTAGGCTTTTCCAGAAAGCGTGGACCATACTGAATTCCGGAGTAAATGGCTAGACGACATACCCTCTCTCAGCACCCCTGAGCCAGGTCCCATGTTCAACACTCACGTATACTGTCTCATTTGATCTTCACAAGTCCCCACAAGATAACGGATCTTATCCCCATTTTAAAGATGAGAAAGCTGAGGCTCTCACAGTTTACTCTTTCCACTTCGCCACACCACCTCCCAGGGCGAGAGGAGAGCCACAGCGCTTATTAAAGATGATGACAAGTGAGATTCGCGGATTTCAGAGTTGAAAGGAACTTGAAATTACATTTTTCCCAATCTTCTTACCAGGCAGTCAATGAAACCGGGGGTCAAAGGGGGAAAACAGACTTACACAAGATTGCATGAAGCGCAGGAGAAAACACGGTCATGCGCACTCTGGCCCCAGCCTGTCATAATTTGGAGGCAACTTAAACAAGGCAAGATTAAGGACAGGAGAAGGAGCTGTTCATTATCAGGGGGCTATGCGTGGCTGTTTGGGGAACTCACTCAGATCCCTAATCCTGCGGGCCCCGAGTCCCTGGGCCTGGGAATGACTGAGCACATCTAAGGACACTGCCGCTTGTGGGTGATGGGTAAACATCCTCCTAGGACATCCACACGTCTGTCACACGGAGACCCCGGGTTTCATCAGTATCCTGGCCTTTGAGGCCCCAACCTTTGCCTCCCTCACTCTGTACAATCCAAGGCCAAGCACGCAGAGAACACACTGGCCTACGGTTGAGAAATGGATGGACCTTGCTAAAGCTGGAATGTAAATTGTAAATTATAAACAGAGTGTCAGCTGGGATAAACTCGTTTAGCTTACCAGCAGACCTTGTCCACAATGTCAATTAGAAGGAAAATAAAAGGATGTCAGGAGAAACAGAAAAAAGGAACAGAGAAGCAGAGGGAGAAACGACAGTGAATAAAAAGACTCCAGAGCCTGTCACGCAGCAGTAACCTGGTGCCTGGAGTCCAGCCAATGGCTCTTTATGGTGAAATCCCAAGCCCACCCCCTCCCAGTTGGACCAGCAAATCGAGGCGGGGGCCTTGGTCAGAAGCTGGCTGGGCAGCAATGCCAGATCCACTGACTCCCATCCCCCACCCCCAGTCAAGCTCCTATCAGTCCATAGTCACCCATGGTCCTAAAATTCACCAGCCTTAGGCTGAGCATGCCCCAGCCCTGAACTGATAAGAAACAGACTGGGCTGTGTGTGAGGCCCCTCTGTCCCATCGAAAGGTAAGGTCATTCTGTCCTGTGCCTCGTATCGAGCGGGTCTGAGAGATCCCTTGATTTCCAGTATCCACCAGGATATAAATAGTGTATATCTAGAGACTAGCACAGTGCTTAGCACATAGTAGGAATTCACTATGTGGTAATTAGGACTATGCGCAGCCTGTGCCAGGCATGGCAGAGACTGACATACAAAGACCCATTTCCTTTTCTTTTGGGCACAGAGATCCCACTCGCCAGCCTCCCTTGCAATCAGGTGTGACCATGAGTTGAAGTCTGGGCCTGCTGAATGTGGTGCTCTGCTCTACTTAGAAGGCCCTAGAGGCCTGGCCATTGAAATCTTCCAAGTGTAATCTTCCCTCTTCACCCCCATCTGTCAGCCAGATACGGAAAACCCAGCAGAGCAATACAGCCGTAGGGGAAGGCAAAACCACAGGATGGAGATGCTAATATCCTGAAATGAACATCTCTGATGCCACTTGGAGAGACACCAGGAACATCATGTTGGACTTTGTGTGATGAGAAGTAAGTCTTCTACCGTATTAAACCACCAAGACCTGGAGATGTGTTGCACGCATTAGTATGATTTACCAGGCAGGCCTAAGACGTTAACCCTGGTAAGAACTGGAGTCCCATCTGGACCCCCAATCGTGATGAAACTTTGACCTTCTGTCTAGCTCCTAAAAGCAACTCTATGAGGCCAGACCCTTTCTCTCTATTCCAGGCCACTATCAACAGTCTTTTTGCCATTAGGACAGACCTTACTGGAACTATGTCCTATCTCCTGCCAATCTAAGAGCCATCTGCTTAAGGACCGGGGAGTCACATCCCCACCCCTCCAAGCCCACACAAGAGGGGCTCGGCTGGCTCTTGGGAACACCTTGTAGCTGAGGCGAGGAGTTAGAACAACAGCCTGTCCTTCCCTCCCAAAGGGCAACGAGCAGTAATGAAGAGAACAGTAGATCCACAGTCAGTCGACATCAAAAGGAAAAACGCAAAGGCCAGGTGTTATTGTGATGAGAACATAGAAGTCTGGGTTATAATCCAGATGCAGGGCTGTGGGCATGTTCATGACACACACACATGGAGCTACACTTGGTGGAGGGACCCTCAGCAGGTTTGCCATCACAGCTCTACACGCTCACCGCCGGCCCTGCTCTTCCTAGCGCGACTGTTCTTAGATCTCACCGCCCTTACCTCTAATCAGCCTTAGTCATTTGAACATGGTTAGTCCAGGGACTAACTCGACTCGGAGAATGCAGCAAGTGGGACACCTTATTACATATAAAGTGTTAAAAGGCCTTGTTCTCTCTGAGGCCACTACTTCATATGCACTCAATCCCTAGATCTCCCACTCCTGTGACTCTTTCGGCCCCCTGGATGCTGGCAGGTGCTGGAAGGGCTGCTAGGGTATCCCACCATGCAAAGGACAGGTTAATTGCATGTTCTTCCCAAGCACACTTGCTGACTCACTGCCCGTCACCGAGAGAATGCTTCTCGGACCCTCCCTGGGTTTTGCCGTCTGCATCAGGGGCAAAGGCGAGAGCTCAGGCTAATGCTCCAAACTCCTTTTGATCTCTCACCTTCTGAGGGAGCCATGGAAGCCAAGTGCAATGTTCCTTTCATTGAGGACACCGACCAGGGTCAATGCAAAGAAAAAATTGCCAGCGAACATAACACTTGCATTTGAAAATCAATTTTGACTCACGACAGCCCCCAGTGATCCTTGTTTAATGGGATGTGGTCTCAGCTCTGGTTCAAGCCATGGTCTCAGTTGGGGGGGGTATGGGCAGTGGGAGGCCACGGCCAACCAACTAGGCTATCTGAGCCTCTGCCGTTCATGTTGTGTTTTCATTTGTAAGACGGAGACAAGAGTGTCTTCCTTGCACAGTCAGTAATGTTGCTGCGGCGGTCACAGGAGATGCAGAGGAGGGACTCTGTAAACTATCACGTAGACGGGCTGGGACAGGGTAGGGGTCACATCAAGCATCTTTCCGATCCTGGTGTGCCCCACACCCACGTGCCCGCAGGTGTTCCATCTCTTCTTCAAAGCCCAGCACAGACTGACTGCTTCCTCTTCTGAGTAACTGTTACCTTAATGGCCAAATGATCACCTGGTTACTTCTCTCTAGCTGTAGGCACTGCACAACTGTGTCGCTAAGGCAGTTCTAGCAAGCAAAATCCTGTTGGTTAATCAAGGGAGGGAAGGAGGGAGTGTGTGTGTGTGTGTGTGTGTGTGTGCACGTGTGTGTCTGATTTGACTTCAACACTAAACTGGCAAGGATTATGACCTATTCATCTTAGTGATTTCTCCCGTAAGCTAGAATGCATGGCCCATCACGGGGGTTCACAGAGAAAGGGCATCTAAACGCACCTGTAAAGAGGAGGGAACTTTGGAAAGGATGTGTTACCTGAATTGAGTCTCGAGGGTACAGTGTATGCAAAGGCCGGGGAGCACAGAGCTCCCTGGAGGACATAGCTCAGTGAGGGTGGCAGTGTGGGCCAGGCTGAGGGAACAGCCTGCGGGTGGGGACCCAGGCCGCAGCTGCCAGCGACCAGAAATGAAGAAAAGAGCCTTGGGGACACAGGATCTTCACCATGGGCTACAGCTTTTTTACCACTTCTAAACCTTACGATTCTGTTTCTCTTCATCAGAAAGCCCCTAAAAACCACCCTAAGTTTTTCATGTCCAGCATCTGGCCCAGACACAGGAATGAGATCAGCACAGGCCCGGGTGGGGGGGGGGGGCTGCCCAGGCTGTCTAGTGGGCGCCCTTTCTCAAGGGTGTGCTGTCTCCCTGCCTGCCAGGGGACTGCCCCACGTTGTTCAGCCCCTGCCTCCTCTGTGCTCCATATTCATAGTTTCTTGACACAAACCATACAAAGTTTCAACACTTGGAGACTGCAAAGTAAACCATTTGTACATACCAGGTCTGGTAACACTTTAAATAATAGGCCAGTTAGTTAATGCTGCACTACAATAAAAATTCCCGTCCAAGTACACATTACGTCCTCATTAATGCCAAGTGAGTTCAGCGTGATTAATGTTATGACAATAAATAACTGGGAGATCATGATGACCGCCAGGCTGCAGCACCATGGTGGGGCCCCAGGCAGCCTCAGCTTCTGCCACCCTCGGAGCACACCAAGGTGCTCTCTGCCCCTCCACAGGGCACGCACCAGCCCCTCCGAAGCCCAGCTCTGGTGAGGATGGGCATGCCAAGGAGCCCAAGCCTCGCCAGCCCCACACACGTGGCTGGTCTTGAGATAGCTGGAAAGAGGAGACCAGGAGCTCATCAGAACTTGTCCTTTCCTCCCAAGAATAGAGCACACGTTAGGAGCTGGAAACCAGGCCCTTGACGGCATTGGCAGAAAGTGGCCTTCCTCAGCCTCCTGGCAGAGTCTGGGGCCAGAAAAGCTGAGTGGCTCCAGTTGCTCTGGGCACTGCCATGAGGGGCTCAGGGAAGCAGGTGGCTCTCTCGTGGGGACAGCGAAGGCTATGTGTGGGAAAGAGGAACTTGCTCATCACTGCTCAGTGCCTGAGAGGCCCAGGCAAAGACCTAGGTCCCTGCCCTCAGGAAGCTTCCATCACAACTGGAGAGGAAAATCTACTATATGGTTGGTCAGAGAAAGCGTGCGCTGAGTCTGTTCTCAGTGTCTCTAAGCTATGTGGGAGCCAGTCCCTGGGAAGAGAGAGAGGACGACTGGACTGCTTTGAAGTCAGAGATGCTAGGCTGGCAAATGAGATGCTGACAAGAGAGAAATGAGAGCCACATTTGGAGGTGAGAGAACCTTACAAACCATAGAAACTGCCCTCTCAGCCTCTGGAGGATGAAGAAGACTTGGTAACCTCAAGGGCAACTTACTTCAGCTCTTTCCCTAGCACCTTGGAGTGGAAATGGCTTACCCCACAAGGCCCACCTTGTACCCACTGCCAAATGGTTGTGGATTCTGTTGAGATGGGTGGAAGGTCTTAGGCTCCTCGCCCATGCCAGACTTTACTCAAGTGTTGGCTTCTGGCTTGCCCTTGGCCTTGCTGGGATGGTTCTGGCCTAGCTTGTTGTAAGTTTCCTTAGCTTTGGGGCATCTATGCTCAGCACAGTACTTGGACTATCACAGATGCTCAGTACATGGTAGACGTGAACTCTTGGCAGGGGCCAGAACTCTCTATCCTTCTTTCTATGACATGAGCCCCTGCTTCCAAAATCAATGGCCCTACAGTCACCCCTGCCCAGTGTTTTCTCAAAACACAGCCCCTCAGGGGCAGGCATCTAGGCTGAGACTAGAGTCCCAGATGGACATAGAGGTGAGGAAGGGTGAGCTGTCAGTACAAGTTGGGGAAAACGAGCTCATACTTTCCACTCTGGCATTGGAAGCCAATGCCATTGATTAATGGGGATGCTGGGTTGACCAAGAAGTAAGGACGGGAGTGGCTAGAAGTGGGTGTTGACTTTTTCAAACAATCATAAATTCCACGAGGGTGACAAAAGAGCCTACTCCATAATTGTGTTCATTATTTACACTAAAACCTAATTAAAGTCATTATGCTTTTTTGTTCATTAAACAAACTTACTGGCACAGACACTAAACCAGCATAAGGGCTCCTGGGATCACTCTAGAAGTGAAGGACCTCGGGCCCACTCCCGCCCTCTGAGTCAAACATTCTCTGCAAAGGAAGACTCTAGAGAGAGAAAGGGCAGTGAAAGGGACAGGAAAGCATCACAGGGCTCCCCTGCCACCTTTGTTCTGCCTCCTCCTGTTATTCCTTCCCCAAGCCTTATATCACTGCAAGAAAACTGTGTCCGGTCAGTATCGGCAAAGCAGACACTGCCAGGTATCCAGGGAAGACCAAGGTCCAGGAATAAGGAGGCAACATTTTCAGATGTCTTCTTTGAACAGGGTTGAATGGAAGGCTCTTTAAAAAAAGGAGAGAGAGAGAGATCTATATGTAAAGTAATTAATATTTTACTATGGGTAATAAGAAATTTAACCTATTTATAAGGCAAATTGGGAGCCCTTTGAAAAATGTAAGGAGAGATGACTAGGAGACCAGAAGAAGGTTGAAATTTTCTCTGGTTGGGTTCAGAACAGCCTTATAAAGAAAGTGGTGAGTGATATCAGAAAAAGGACAGTAACTGGCTCCAAATGACAAGAAACACTGAAAAACTGTCAGAAGTAACTTTGTCAGAACTCTGGAAAATAGTCAAAACTTTCTAGCAATCAAGCGAATACTGAATCAAGACAAAGGCAACGTTAAATGATATTAAAAACCCTTACTTTACACCATACACAGAAATCAACTCAAAATGGGTTAAAGACTTAAGACCTACAGCTATAAAACTCCTAGAAGAAAACACAGGGGATGATCTCCTTGCCACTGGCCTTGGCTATGATTTTTTTTTTTTTTTTGGCTCTGACACCAAAAGCACAGACAGTAAAAACAAAAATAAACAAGGGGGACCACATCAAACTAGAAAATTTCTGCACAGCAAAGGAAACAATAAAAAAAAATGTAAAGGCAACCTATGGAATGAGAGCAAATGTCTGCAAAACATTTACCTGATAGGGAACAACATCCAAAATATAGAAGCTACACTTACAACTCAAAGCAAAAAACCCAAACCCAATTAAAGAATGAGCAAAGGACCTGAACAGACATTTTTCCAAAGGTTACATACAAATGGCCAACAGGTTCTGCTGATGCTGATGAGCAGTGGTAAAAGCAGACAAAAATCCTTGTCTTGTTACTGATCTAAGGGGGAAAACTTTCAGTCTTCTGCCATTGAGTATGATGTTAGCTGAAGAGGAAAATTTTGCATAAATTCCCTTTATCATATTGAAGAAGTTCCTTTCTATTTTTAGTTTTCTGAGTGTTTTTCATCACTGGAAACCCCTTTATCACATGCTTTTTCTGCATCAGTTGAGATGTCCATGTGTTTGTTTCTTTGTTCTATTAATGTGGTGTATCACACTGATTGATCTTCTTAAGTTGAACCACTCTTGCATTCCTGGGATATACCCTGCTTGGTCATGGTGTATAATCCTTTTAATATGCTATTGTGTTCTGCTCACTAGTATTCTGTGAAGGACTTTTGCATCTGTATTCATAAGGGATATTAGTCTTCAATTTTCTTTTCTTGTGATGTCCTTAGCTAGCATTGGTCTCAGAGTAACCATAGCTTGGTAGAATGAGTTAGGAAGTGTTCCCCCCTCTTCTATTTTTGGAAGAGTATGAAAAGGATTGGTGTTAATTCCACTTTAAATGTTTGGTAGAATTCACTAGTGAAGCCATCTGGTCCTGGAATTTTCTTTGTTGGGTATTTTTTGATAATTGATTCAATCTCTACTTATAGGTCTATTCAAATTTTCTAACTTAAGAGTCAGTTTCTAGAAACTTATAATTTATATTTCTAGAAATTTATCCATTTCTTTTAGATTATCTAACTAGTTGATATACAATGGCTCATGTATTCTCTAATAATCCTTTTTCTTTTGTTAAGATTGATAGAATTGTCCTCACTCCCATTTCTGATTTTATTTGCACCTTCTCTCTTCTTTTTTCAACAATCTAGCGAAAGGTCTGTGAATCTTATTGGTATTTTCAAAGAATCAACTTTTGCTTCCATTGATTCTATTTTATATCTGCTCTAATCATCATTATGTTCTTCCTTTTTTCTTTTTTTAAGATTTATTTATTTATTTGACAGAAAGAGAAAGCTCAAGTAGGCAGAGAGAAAGGCAGGCAGAGAGAGAGGGGAAAGCAGGCTCCCTGCTGAGCAGAGAGCCCAATGCAGGGCTCGATCCCAGGACCCCAAGACCATGACCTGAGCTGAAGGCAGAGGCTTAACCCACTGAGCCACCCAGGTGCCCCATATGTTCTTCTTTCTAATGGGCTTTTAGTTTTCTCTTCTTTTTCTAGTTCCTTGAGGCATAAAGTTAGGTTATTCATCTGAGATTTTTTTTTTAATGTAGGCTGCTGTAAATTTCCCTCTGATCACTGCCTTCATTTTGTCGTATGAGACTTGATGCATTGTGCTTTTGTACTACTAGAAGTTCTATCGAGAGCAATTAGGCAAGAAAAATTAAAAGGTATCCAAACTGGGATGGAAAAATTAAAACTATCTTTAATCACAAATGACATGATCTAAGATATAGAAAATCCCACAGATTTCACCAAAAAAAAAAAGAAAAGAAAAGAAAAAAGCTCCTGGAGCTGATAAGCAAATTCAGCAAAGTTGCAGGGTACAAGATCAACACACAAAAATCAGTTGTGTTCCAGTACACCAGCAATGAACAATCCAAAAGAAAATTAAGAAAACAATTCCATATACTAATAGCATCCAAAAGAATAAAATACCTAGTAAAAAATTTAATGAAAAAGGTAAAGACTTGTACACAATAAACCACAGCACATTGCTAAAGGATATGAAGGAAGACCTAAATCTTAAAATTGGAATTAATTTCTAAAGTCAGCATGTAATATAAATGCACATAAAATAAGAATCCATTATATACAATAGAAAACCAAGTGAATTTGTTCACACGCCCATATGTCTATATGTATCACAGAGAGTAGAACTTTATAATATTAAAATACATTCCCCAAAATTTTCAGCAATCCACAAATGCACAAATGCAGACATGTTTGAATAAGCCCCTGGCTTTCTCCTATTGCATTACTAAGGAGAGCTCATACCTTTTATGCCTTCTCTTCTCACCCTAGTTAACAGCCTTTTTGACTTTTCACTAGAGTTTTCTCTCTTACTTGATGAGCGACAGGTTTGCACACTAGTTGGAGAATTATTTGCAAAAGCCTCTTAAATAACTTTTCCATTTTCCCAAATGAAGTATATGATAGACTCTTCCATATCACAGATCTGAGTCGATACTAAGCTCCGTAGTCTAGTGTTCAAGTTTCTTCAAACTTCTCTTTTTGGGCTAAGTCAGAGCTGATATGTTCAGCTGTGCAGGTTTTGCACTGCACAATTCTAGCAGGGACCATTCAGTTAGGAAGCAAAGTAAATGATCTTTGTCTCCCTGCCTCCCTGTCTCTCTCTCCCTCTCTCTCTCTCTCTCTCACACACACACAAACATTTTCACACTTTTCCTCAGAGTCACAGTGCTTTGTGAAAGAGCATACACCACATGAAGCTGTGAATTTGGACAGCCAGCTCTGTGTCTGACTACATGGCTCATAAGGCTCATGGTCCACTCAAGGCTTGCTCTGGGTCCCATTCAAACTCTTATGTCAAAAAGATTATAAACGGCTACATGTCTTGGATCTCTAATTAAGACTTTCAAGGTTAAGTCAGCAAGAACATGCCACCATGCCCAGGTGGTTCTGACATTAATCATCATCCCACCCCCACCCCCACTCCCAGGCACAAGTAAGAGCCAAGACCAGGCAGGGCAGAGGTGCCATCTGTGTCTGCCCCAGCCTGATCCTCTGCTTTCATTCTGCTGTTCCTCCACCATGTTCTGCCACCCGTATCCCTTCAGCATCCAAGCAGGTGCACACCCTGCTCCACGCTGTCTCGTGCACACCCATCCATGTGGCTGTGCTAAACCATTCTGGTCACTTCACTCTATCAGGATTGATAAAGTTATTGGTCATGGTGTATAATCCATTTGTCATTTCTCTGAGTTCAGTTTTGAAAGCACAACTCTTTCTGCGCTACCTGCCCAGCCTGCCTTTTGACTGCTCCAGCATTCTGTAACCAGATACTAATCACTTGCTGTCTAAATCCACACAGAATAGGAAATTCTACAGGTGTGGCTCTGCTCTGGTGCAAATTCCCTCATGCCCCTGCAAGAAACTCTCCTGGGGTCCACAATGCCTGAAACACCCACGCCCACTATCCAGAATCCCATTCCTCCAGAGTAGTTTTGCCCCCCTCCCACTGAGACACCCCTTCTCCAATGAAGAGATGCCGCAGCGGGGTATTTCTATATAATTATGCCATTTACACAATTACATAATGAACTCCTCCCACCCCTTACCGGGATGGAAAGTTAAGGAAGGGGCAAACGCCATCTGCAGATGTCACTGAGTGTCCACACTGAGCATTTGAGACCCCTGATAAAAGGATTAGTGCATCAGGCTGCCCTCGAGGGCCAGGTGGCTGGCCCCAGACATGGTGCACTGGATTGGCTTAGAAAACCCCCAGAGGGATGCCTGGGTGGCTCAGTTGGTTAAGCCGCTGCCTTCAGCTCAGGTCATGATCCCAGGGTCCTGGGATCGAGTCCCACATTGGGCTCCTTGCTCGGCGGGGAGCCTGCTTCTCTCTCTGCCTCTGCCTGCCACTCTGCCTGCTGGTGTATGCTCTCTCTCAATCTCTCTCTCTCTCTCTCTCTCTCTGACAAATAAATAAAATCTTAAAAAAAGAAAAGAAAAGAAAACCCCAGGAGAGGGATGAATATGAGGCTCTGTTCACAGGCCCTCTAAGTATCACCTGTACCAAACAGCTTTACCAAAAGCTAATGCTCCTACCTCCAGCAGCCCTCTTCTCCCAACCCCAGAGGAGCCTCCTGGGCAGGCAGTCCCAGTTTTGTGGCCAAACTAACCCATGAGCGGGAAACTAAGGATCCCTCTGGAGGCTGGTTCCTCTGCGAACCCAGGCTGCCTGGGTCCAAAACAGAACAGGATGGGCTCCAATGATGTTTCAGGGAAGAATGTATGGCCAAGAGCCATGATGGGACCCAGCTTTCCACTAGAGGCCATTAAAAGAGCCAACTCAGTATTTACTTCCTGATATGGATCTCAGGGAGAACTTCTATGTACTATTTCCCTTCACAGTCACCTGGGAGGGAAGACACATATCTCCAAAGCCTTCCAGGGAAGAACTGAAAGCAGGTTAGAAGACTTTGTCTTCAAAAATGTCTTGGGGTGCCTGGGTGGCTCAGTGGGTTAAAGCCTCTGCCTTCAGCTCAGGTCATGATCCCAGGCCCCTGGGGTCAAGCCCCGCATCGGGCTCTCTGCTTAGCAGGAAGCCTGCCTCCCCCTCTCTCTCTGCCTGCCTCTCCACCTATTCGTGATCTCTCTCTGTCAAATAAATAAATAAAATCTTTTTTAAAAAAATGTCTGGTGTTGGGAAGAACTGAAAGCAGGTTAGAAGACTTCATCTTCAAAAATGTCTGGTGTTTGAAGGCTGGCTCAGAGAGCTTGGAACCAGGGCCTAAGCCCAGAAGAAGCACTTGGGGATAAGGACAATATTGGTTCAGGATTCAGGAATGCTGGGCCAAGCCCTGCCACCTGCTAATCCGGGCCAAGACTGTATCCCTCCTAAACCCCAATTTCTTCAGTTATAAAAAGAGAAGATGGTCTAAATCAGTGGTTCTTAGAGCATGCATCAGAATTAACTCATAAACTTTTTGTAAATATGTCCATGCCTGACCCTACTCCCAGACAGTATCAATCATCAGATCTTAGGTGGCCTAAGCATGGTTAAATTAGAAAAGTTCAGCAGCTGATTATACATGTCCCACAACCTATAGTTCCATGAACAGAACCTAATACTCTACTCCAGGTGAAAAGTGACCACACATGATGTGGTTGACATGTTTCTTTCCAGACACCAAACTGTGGAAGCCCTCGGCTAGGCCCAAGGACAGCCTACACATCAGAGATAAAAACCATGACCCCAAAGCTGAGCACGACAATCACAGGTCATCCAGTGGGGCCATGGCCACGGCCACCACTACCCAGGCCAGTGTAACTAGGCTAGAGACAAAGGTGTCCTTCATCTGTCACCCTTTCCACAGCCCCCAAGATCCCCTGCTCTTGTCCCTGCCCCACCCCATAGGACTGTCTGTTACTATGCCCCCTCTCCCAGTCACTCAGTGGAGGAGGGGAATCTGGGTGTCTTCCATGTTGATGGCACCACTTTCCATCCAATCATCCAGATTATAACCCTCAGGGTCTTCCTCCTTCACTTCCTCTTCACCACATACAGCATCCTCAGATCCTGTGAACTCTATTTTCATTCTCTCCATCCCTATGCCGCTCTCTTCACAGATCAGCTTCTCTCTTGCCTAGAATAATACAAAGGGCTACAGACAGGTGTGCCTCTAGCTACCCTCTCAACCTATCCTCTTGGATGAATTTTTCAATCTAAGGTTCTGACTTAAGGGATCCCCTATGCTAGTAGGGGAGGCGTGTATCTGTATATTTTTACAAGTGCATTCACTACTTCCATTGGAATTTCAAAGGTTTGTCTCCCAAAAAAGTGGACAGACACTGTCTACCATGCTGCCAGAAGGACTTTTCTGTACCACTGCTCTGTGTTCTGACCAAAATGACTCTGAGGGCAGGAATCATATCTGAACCAGCCTCCACTTCCCCAATCACCTTACTTGGTATGTGGCACAGAGAAGGAAATCCCATGAATGTTGAATCGAATTAATAGCCACAGCCGAGTATGATTTCAATAGCAAGGGAGTGATGCCTTGCAGAACTCTCCCTCATGAGCTGGAAACCCAAAGGAAACTCTTGGCTCTCTCCTAGCAAGATAACAGCCTTTAACTCTGAAGGAAACATTCCATGTGCATCAGCTTTGCCAATGAAAACACGCGAACCAAAGGTGCTTCCAGCCAGTGGACGGACTTGGGGACACTGTGCCAGCCGCAGCAGGTGATTCATCCTCGGGCATGACCACGCACCTTGTCACTGCCAAACCATCTGCCCTTTGAGTCAACTATAGAACCCAGACCCCCGTCTGACTTAGAGGGAGCCAGATCCCGATACTCCCACCAGCCCCAAAGAATTCTGCCAATCATTACTCCAATCTTGGGCTCCCCTACAGATGCTGAGCTGTATGTATCTTGTTCAGAGATGTTTATAGCTCAAGTTCCAGAGACAACTTGGAGGGCTCTCAGGTTGTAATCTACTTAAGTCAAAAATCCATGACGTCTCCTTGGAATCCTGCAGCTTCCCAGGGGACGTTCCGACCTGAACTTCAGAGTATTTTATCTTCTTGCATGTTGTGTGTCCAGGTGAGAGATTCTGGAGGTAAGTCAGAAGACAACAGAACATGCAAAAATGCAAACGTATTATTTGCAAAGGGAAAAAACAAGGATCATAGAATCCCATTGCTCAGGTCAGTTTTAGCAGCATAAGCCAAGCACAAAGAGATTTACCAAGAAACCAATGTTTGCCTCATCTACTGATGTCTTCCCTCAGACAGCAGGTAGGCAGGGCCAATTTCTCAGCCTGTAGCACAGATACTACCTTTAATGCCCCAGGAATCCTGAGCTCAGCTCCTCCCATACCACAGGGGTGACGAGCAGGGGTCACAGCTCAAGCCTGCTCAAGATCCAGAGAGGCATGGGGTAAAATTCCCAGAAATCTAACTGCATAAAGAACCAAATTGCCTTCACAGAGAGAATTCATCCTAAGGCAAGACTCTACAATGTAGACCGGAATACAAGATTTCTATGCCTGAACAAAGAAGGTTTCTGAATGGTTCTGCTCCTCCCCTATCTAGTCCTATGGATTCATGTCTACAGTTTTTAAATTCTTTAATATGAGGTGGTAGCCTAAAAGACTAGTACTCAGTTTTTGCACTTGCATGGCTCCTCCATAGCACTGCTGTGGCCCGCAAGGCCGTGGTTCCTGATGGGAGAGGGCAGCAGGAGTGACCATCAATATGTCATGGTGACCCCGGAGGATGGTCGCAGTCAGAAGTCATGCTCAGGCACCATTCCAGGGCCCACAGTGAGAAGGACACTCAGAGGGAGGGGCAGCAGTTTCTAGATGTAGAGGCACAAAGTAGCAGCAGCCAGACAAGCTTATGAGCACACACCAGGCACACTGGGGAATGCAAATATATTTGGTGGGACCTCTGCAAGGGAGTCTAGACCCTATAAAATGATAGGGGAAGGAGGCGGTAAATTCAGGTTATTGCTCTTAATGGGACTTGTTTGCATGCACAGGTTGGGAAAGTGGTAGAATCTCAAATTATAAGAGAAAGAAAAAGTATGGGTGATGGGCTGCTCCTTTTGAAGTCCCAGATCAGCCTCCCATGGCCTTATTTTCCTGACCAAAGATGGGAATTGCCTTTTGAAAACCAGTGAGCCCAGGCAAACCAGCTTCTCCATAAGCTACTGCAAATGAACCTTCAGCCTCTCCCTGGGAGACACTGAAAGTCACTGAGAGAACTCAGTGGGTGGGCTGCCAAGGAGGAAGGATTTCGGTAAGGCCCCTGGTTGCTGGCTCCATCACAGGGCACCAGAGGGGCCTCCATGGGCCTGTGTGAGCTAGAACCCCAGTCCGCACTGCAGGGCAGCCCCCACTGTGAGCACTGTTTCCTGAGCCACCATCCTCACATTTTGGCTCTTCCTTGCCCCTCCACCAAGTGGGTGGGAGATGAGGAGAAGAGGGCAGGAGAACATGATCACAAGCAGCAACAGAGCCCTGCTCCCTCGTCTGATCACCCAGCATTCAGCAAACAGCTTCCTGTGTCAGGCACTGTGCCACACACGCAGCCCATGCTGGTGAACAAGACACAGTACCTGCCTTCATGCTTACGGGCTGGGTAGGGGGAAACAGGTGTCAAACAAGCCAAAGGATTACAGAGCAGGAGCAATGAGGACCGCCAAGGAAAAGAACCTGCTTCTGTGAGAGAAGACTGTGGGTCGCAGAAGCAGTCCCCGCAGAAATGCTTCTTACCCTGACATGGGAAGATCAGAGGGATTGGCATGGGATAAAGAGTGGTCCGGGTGAAGGCCTGGAAGCCAGTGGAGCACCGGAGCCTGGAGCAAGGCATGGTAATAGAGGGGAGAGTGCAGGGGGGAAGGTGAAGAGGAAGCAAGCAGGACCACAGGAGGCCTTGGAGGCCACAAATAGTACCAAGTATTATGTCTTCCTGCAAAAGAAAGCCAACTGGGGGCTATACACAGGTACACAGCCAAGCCCCATGATCTGCTTTAGTTTGATAAAGATCAGTTCGGTTGCCTGGGGACAGTCGATTAGGCAGAGCTGAGGAATGACATCAAAGAGATGGTAAATTGCAGAGAAGTTCAAGAGAGAGCTGATGGCACCTAGGCTAGGGTTGAGGCCGCAGTACAGAGATGGGGACATTTGAATAAGATTTCAAGATAGAACCACCAGAATCAGTGACGTGTAGTTAAGGACAGTAGGACAGTACCTTGTTTCCAGCTGCAGGATCCAGGTGGGTGGAAGGACCATTTACAGAGGCTACTGAGCAGGGGGGCGGGGGGGGAGGCGGTTCGAAGAAGAACACGATTCTCTGCTGTGGGACTTCCAAGAGCAGAAGCTAATGAGGCAATTGTGTCAGCTTTGACTTCAGATACAGAGATGAGTTTGGGAGTTACTAGCACGGGGCTGGACACAGGGACAGGGACAGCGGACTGGCCAGGCTTAGAGGGCACCTGCCCTATTCACAGCACCTGAGCCTCACAGCACCTCTGGAGGTAAGGAGGTGCCATTTTCTTTCATTCCATTATTCCCCAGGTTGAAGGCCTCCCTCCAAGGGCTAAAATGGGGAGCCAAGGGTCTGGAGAAGGCCACCTCTGGACAGTAACAGCTCGCTTCTCTGCCCTGGTGTCCCAATGAGCTCCCTTAGTGCCAACCTAACAGTGAACCTGTCCCCCGCCTTCTCGGCCAGCCCTGACCCCTCACGCCTTCCTTCCTTCCCACCTACACCCTGTGGCAATGCTTCCCTCCCCATCTGCAGTAGCCACTGTCAGGGTAGGACACAGGTCTGTCCAGTGGCCTCTCCTGACCACTGCCTCCAGGCACACACATGTACACACTACAGATAAGTGCCCCCACACACCATACACACCACACATGCACTATACATGCAACAGACACACCACGAAAGCACAACACACACACATACACACACCCCATGCATACCTCACATACACAACACACACACAATATGCCTATTACACACATCACAAACTCCGCACACTACACAGCACCACACAAAAAGTCTCACAATGCATAAAGTATACACAAACATACCACACGTGCACATGTGCACACACCACAAACTCCACACACTACACAGTACCACACAAAAACTCTCACCATGCAGAGTATACAGAAACACATACCATGCACATGTGTGCGCACACACACACTCCCTCAATTGGGCAGCACCGATTTCCCTTTTCTCTGAACCCCTCAGCACTGACTCTGCTGCTCTCTACATGAACTGATACACACAGAGCACCGGGAGTAGGTCCTGGCCACACGGGCCCTTCCTTCTCCCCTCCAAGGCCCTGCATACAACTGGTCTGTAACTGGGGCTGCCCAGAGAAACTCGGGCCTGCACGGCTTTGGGCAGAGAACACATGAGCTGCCACATCCCAGATGACCGAGGAAATACCTAAGATCGAGCTGTCTGGGCTCAGTGGCGGCTTGCAGACGATGCCTAAATGACGCCACTCCCCCCAAGTCCACGCTTCACGTTTCAGACGAAGCACAGCCTCAAATGCACAACAGTATTTCATCAAAGCAAATGAGAGGCCAATTGCCTAATGAAAAACACAATGAAACAACTCCGGGATCAGGTCAGGAAGAGGGGACTGGTCCTACTACCCTGGCTCTGTCTGCCATGTACTCTCTGGACAACCTTGAACGAATCATCCAAGTGCTTCAGGCCTCGGCTACCCCGTTTGGAAAATGCTTCCCCAGGCTCCTCAGAGGATGGGTGTGAATCAGCAATGAAGGGTCTGCAGAGTGCTGGTGCTGGACATGTAGCCCTCTCCCCGGCGGGGACCTGGCATCCCCTGCAGGTGACAATGTGGATGCCACCAACTGGACATACTTCTGCAACTAATTCCAGGGATATGTTTCCCCAGGCCCATCAAGAGGGAAGGAAAAGAAATGATATTTCCCTTTAGGATGCTGAGCCAGGCACGGAGCCAATGTATTTTTAAGTAATGTCCGAGTTAAAAATCCCAAGACCTCCACACTCTTCACAACAGTGTCAAAACTGGAACAATCTTAACACACAAGTCATGCTTAGTTCCACTGTCCCTGGACATAACCCTGGGTAGGGTTGTTCTGGGTTTTTTCTGTTGTTGTTTTTGTTTTTGTTTTTGCATGCCCAGAAACAAGACTCACGGGTCTCCTGCTTTGCTGGGGCCCTCGCCATGACCCAGTCCCTAAGAGGCCCAAACATGGTCCCAGTTAGCCGAGCCACAGCGGGAAGTGGCCATGGCCTCTGCACTTTGGGTTGCTGCCCCCACTGACGTCTACGCCAAACTGCTGAGACCACGATGGCCCCTGGACGTGAGGCTGATTAAAGAGGGTTACGTGAATTGCCGAATTAAGTCGTCCAAAATTGGATAAAGCGATTGTGAAATCTGTTTTGAGTCAACCTATACATGTCTCATTGCAGGAAAATGTCTCGGTAAGAGTTCATGGAGGAAAAAAAACCAGCAACTCATTGTTGGCTGACCTTCCTGGGCTCCTAATATTCAGTTCCCCAAAAGGCATCTTAGCCATGTAATTTCCAATATGGGAACAATTTGAGTTGCAATTAGGCAAATCTCAGAAGGTTCTGCCACTGATTTGTTCGTTCTCTCAATATTATTCTATAGGACACACTAAAATACTATGCCAGGTTCATGCAGAGGGCAATTGGGAACAGTGTATGAGGGTTACAGAGGCTGGGTAAACACATCGCTGCTTAGTAATGGCATTGCTAGGCCACTGGAGCCGGACACATGGCCCTCCCACCCTAAGGGCATCTAGTAATGGCCCTGGGAGGAATGGGGGCGGGGAGCAGGGAGGGGGGGCATGGGGGAGGAGGGGCTATTAGCAACTCAGCGGTGTGCACTGTGGTGAGAGCAAGTAGGAGGCTCTGGGCAGTGAGTATGGAGGTGACAAGGGTAGCTACTAGCTACAACACAGCCCCAGGGATTACAGGTGAAAGGAAAGCTAACAGATTCCTGGCAGTAACAGCAGATTTTGTTTGGGCCGCATCCTTCACTGAGTACCTCCTCTGTGCCAGGCCTGAGCTAGGCCCTCGGGACACTGAGCTGAAAGAGACAGCCTCAACCTCAAGGAGCATGGTAGGAGGACACACCAGCAAGCAAGCCCAACTGTTAAACAAGACAAAGAATTATAACAAAGGGATTATTTTCAAAAGTGCCGTGAGAGCACAGAAAAGGAAGAGATTGATTCCACCTATGGGGTGAGAATAAGCTTCACAGAGAAGGGCATGACTGAGTGGGCCTTGAAGCATGGGTAAGAGTTTGGAACATAGGGAAGAAAGAAATGGCAGGCCCGGAGAAGCACTTCCTCTCCTGATTGGGATGAGCTGGCACTCCCTGGGCTGTGAGTGCCTCCTGTGAGCGGTGTCACAGTCATCTTTGTCAACAAGGTGCTTCAATGCTAAATTAATGTCTTCTTCCAATGTCCCTGGTCCTGGAAGATGGAAAGGTCATTCCTGCCCTATGGGGCACACCTGGCTTGCCCTGGACTCCTATTATGACCTATCCCTTATCCTACGGGGGCTGGTTTGCTCCCAGTGACAGGAGTGTCCAGATCACCCTAAAGGTGCTGAGCCCAAAATGCAGAGGCCTGCTTCAGCAGTCTCGCCTGCTTCCTGACCAGACCAGAGCTCATGCCTAAGACCAGATCCTGCCAGAACTGAAACTCAGGCGTGGACAGAATCAGCCCTGACTGGAAGGCTCTAGAGGGCAAGGACAGCAGCAGGTTCATCTTTATTTCCCCTTCCCCCCAGATCTGCTCAGGGCCCAGCTCTCAAGACCATGAGGGAGCACATGAGGGAGTGTGTACGAGTGTGTGGGTGAGTGAGTGTAAGAGAGTAGTCCATGCATGAATGTGAGGGTGTGTTAGTACGAGTGTGTGCAAGTGAGTACTTGAATGTGTGAGCGGGGGTGTGTGTGTGTGTGAGTGGGAGCATAAGGGAATGTGTGGTGCATGCATGAGTATGTGGTGTGTGTAAGAGTGTGTGAGTTCAGTGAGGGCTTGAGTGAGCAAGTGTGTGCACGAGTGAGTGAACACAAGCCCACCGGCCTGAGGCACGCCTGAATATCTAAGGTAGAGTTTCAGCCTGAGCCTCAGGGCCCAGGGAAGTGGCCAGTCCAGAAGCATGACAGATGGGAAAGGGAGGACGATGGTCAGATGGGCAAGAGATGAGAGGTGAATTACGACCAGCCACGCGTGGAGTGCAGTTTATGGTCGACATGAGATCTGGAAGTCAGGAAGGAGAGTGGGTTACAACTGGGCAAACAAGCTTCCCAGAGCAAGAAAACCTCAGGAAGCATGTGAGGGAGATCAAGGGGCAGAATTAGGCCTCTCAAAACCCCAAGTTACTTCGGACCAGTTCCCCCACGACGCCAGTGCCCCCCAGAAAAGCAGGTCCCTCTGGCTCCCCATGACTCAGCGAGGGGAGCATTTAGCAGGCAAAATATCAAGGCAGACCAGGACAAATCCTGCACCCCCAGAACCAGTGCTCCACCACGTGCTTGAGCAAGACAGAGTTCAAGGGCCACCAGCTGCTTCTGCTACCTGGGGCAGCCCCAGGTCCAACACACAGCTCGGGGAGAACACTGAGAGAAGTGAGGCGACATCAGAGCAGAGAGGCGGAGATCGCTCATGCACAGACAAACATTCCTCATCCTGCTGGATTTTTGTATCTGATTCACTAGAGGACCCCAAGTGGTCACTTCTGCTGTCGGAGCATCTAGCTTCCGAACTGGGCAATGAGGGGCTACTGAATGTGACTAGAGGGCCTGGTTGCCCTGTCCTTCTTCCAGACACAAACCCTTTCACCTCCCTTTTCTGCAGGGTTGGGCTTCCCAGGAACGTCAGGGATGACCCATGTGGCCAGCTTTTCCAGTCTACCTAGAGGTGATGACAGAAGAGGAACCTGACGCACCAGGGAGCCACAGCACCAACTCAGTGTGCAAAACTCAGTGTGCAACTCAGCACCAACCCAGTCTCACAAGGGTACCCCACCTCTCCCCAGCTCCCTCCAGACACTAGTATCTGGAGAACACGGTCCGCTCTGCTGTCAAAACCTGAGTGACCTGGGCTGAGCCCATTGCACAGCAGTAACCCTAATGTCCAGCCCAGTAAGAGCCACCATGAGTAATTAGGACATGACAACTGAATCTCTCCCCGCTGAGCCCCACAGTGCCGGTGCCAGGTTCCCCACACTCCCCTCTCTGCCGTGTGTGCTCCCTACCTGAACCCCAAGAGCAGGCCTGGCTGGCCATGTGCATCCTCCATCCCTGGCTAGCTCACTCAAGGCTGCTTTCCCGGGTAAAAGGATCTGGGCCTCTGAGAGTTCTCACCTGCCCTCACCAGCCTCACAACCTGCTCCAAGAGTTGTTTCTTCACACTTAAACCCACCCAGGACCCAGGTTCATCACTGGGCTCAGGTATCTGCAAGTGGAGTCAGAGCTGTGTGGAAAACCAGACCCATTGTGTGCCCCCTGAGCCCTCAACAGCCCCACGGGGACAGGGCCTAGTGACCTGGCAACTCCAGAGCTCACAGAGACCATCCTCAGTGACCTTGTCATGGGCTACAATGACTTGTCCCCGTCCTGTGAGGTCAGGCCCTCTTCAGCCACCTACCGGAGGCCTGGGCATTCAGCATGTGCTCCATAAGGAACTGTCACTTGTCTCAGGAAGTCTGTCCCTCTCTGATCTTTGCTCTTCTCATCTTCAGGAAAGGCTGAACAGATTCTTGTGGGCACTCAATTCCAACAACCAAGAATTCCAAGCACAAATTCCAATTTTTGTTTGGGACTTCACGGACACTCAGCCCACTCAAAACCAGTTTGGTCAAACATTTAATCAGGAGATTTATGCAGGAGAGTTTTCTAACGAGACACTTCATGTCAGTTTTCTAAAAAAAAATAATAATAATAATAATAAGCAGACTGTTTCCAAGAGCAGACTGGCCCTTGGGACGGGGAGACAAAAAGAGAGAGAAAGAGGGAAACAAACCCTGAGACTCTTAATGACAGAGAACAAACTGAGGGGGGATGGAGGGGGGGGTGGGGTGGGCTAGAGAGGTGATGGGGACTGAGGAGGGCCCTTGTCGTGAGGAGCACTGGGTGTTCAACATATAAGTGATAAATTACTAACTAAGTTCTACTCCGGCAACCAATACTACACAGTACGTTAACTAACTACAACTTAAATAAAAATTTGGAAAAGAAAAAAGGACACAGGGCCAAGGGCCATCCCATATCCCATTTTTTCACAGGACTGTTCAAATAGTTATGGGGCTTCCAAACAACCCTCCAACTTCTACTCAATTTAACTCACCAAAGCTTCCAGTCCTCTGGCTTATTACTCTGAGGGTTATTATGACATCCAGTTAAAATTAAAATAAAAATAAAAATAAGAGCAGACTAGCCCAGCACTCTAAATAATAGAATCCAGCTTAAAACCTTCCAACGAAAGCAGAACCCTCGCAGTCCCATAAGAAGGGATCAAAAGGGTAAGAAGCCACAGAAGCGGAGACACGGACGTCACAGAGGCCAAAGCAGGTGTTCTGTATTTTTTAATAAACTATTTGGAAAGAACCTTAAATTTGCAGAGAGGTCACAAAGGTGTTACAGAGAACTCACCAGCCTCCCAGATGATTAACTTCTTAGGTTTCCACAGTACATGTGTCAAAACTAAAACCAATACTGGTTTGTTACTATTAACTAAACTCCAACTTTCCTTCTGATTTCACTAGTTTTTCCAATGTCTTTTCCTCTATTCCAGGATTCAGTCCAGGACACTGCAGTGCACTTGGGCCTCATGTCTGCTTAGGCTGCTCTGGTCTGTGACGGTGCCTTAGACTCTCCTTGTTTTTCATGACCTTGACCGTCTTCAGGAGACCTGGTCAGGTATTGTGTGGAGAGGCTTTCAAATTGGGTTTGTCTGACTTCTTATGCCTGATTATACTGGGTTGGTGGGTTTGAAAGAAAAATAAAAGGTGAAGTTCCCTCCTCATCACGTGACATCAGGGCACACTCCATCAATGTGGCTTGTCCCTAGTGATGTGAACTTGACCACCAGGCAAAGGAGCAATTGCCAGTTTCTCCCCTGCAAAGTACAGCAGGACTTTTTTTAACATCACCCCTTCTAGACCTTTTCAGAGGAAGCACCCACAGCAGCGTCTATGTTCATCCAGCTCCCTGAGCCAAGACGACTTGTCCAGAGGTGACAAGCCTGTGTTGGAGCTCCCCCATGACCTAGCAGGGGGTCTGATGGACCTCAGCAGAACCAACGTGGCCCCACTCCATCAGGAATTGTATGCCAACAGGGGGTTATCTGGCCCAAGATAAAACTATACTCCTTGGACTGATGATGTCCTCAAAGGAAGCCTGGAGCCGCCCACAGTGTGATCACATTCCCTGTTGTAAGGTGGCTTTATGAACACTCATCTTCTCTATCCTCAGCAAACACCTATTGACTGAACTGGGTCTATCCATTTCCCTCTTCCTCTCTCACAATGCCGCTCTCTTCCTAATTTCCTTCCTTTTTCTTCCTATTCCCTGTCATCCTCCCTCAAACGGCTACGAGAGACCTGGAGTGTAGTTTTTAATTATCGACTGTGCTTGTTCTCTCTGCTCTCCTTCATTTACAAAACAGAAAGTTGGAATAATCTCTCCCCCCTCCAAAAAAGAAAAAAATAGCTCGGGTTGCTTCATGCATGTAATTGTCAGACTGTGCTTTCCAGAACCAGCAGTGGGGAGGCATTTTCTAACGAGCAATCTGGCTGGAGGATCCGACACCAGGCTTGTCTGACCCCCACCTGCAATCAGAGCCGTGTGGCGGGGGTAGGGGGCACTAAAGATGCCCTCCTGCTGCTTCTGAGCTCATCAAAGGAGCAAATGCCAAGTGTTGTTGGAGGAGACCTCACTGCCTCGTGCTACAGAGCACTGAAACATGATGAAGGGAGACCCGTTCAAGGTCACATAGCACATGAGTGACCATGGGACGAGAACCCTGGATGTTGGATCCCCCCCCTAGGGACCTTTCCACTATGTCATGGTTAATTAGATCATGGAGGGAATGTCTACCTCTTCCCACATAGCCATTTACAAGTAGGTTGGAACATAAAATTCCCACGCAGGCACTTTTCCTATACAAATAGTGCCGTGATCTGTTTCTGATTTGATCACAATGCATCTGCAAGCTTAACCATACTAAACAGAACACAGGACGAGCTCAGCACCAGTTTGGACATCATACCCACAGCATCCAGGGCTCCAGCTACCCCACAAAGAACCTGGAATCCCTAAGATAAACCTTACACTTCGGTATTAGCGCTCTTTGGGATGACTGCTGTTGATGTGGGAAGGCAAACGATGTGACGGCAGAGTTTTTATGGCCTGAGAACAGTGAGGCTGGCAGCCCACTGACTTCTTTCCACGGCAAGCAGCCCACTGAGGTGTTGGAACCGGGAGCAGGACCGGCTTTACCCATCATCGCCAGAGAGGGAGGTATCTCGCCAGCGCCACTGCGTGTGCTCTAGGAGCTCCTGTGGCAGCTGAAGCAGAGAGGTCCTCAGTGAGTCTCCAGATGGCCAGGACATGTGTCTGCCTGTCCTATAAGCCTTTCTGCTCCTTCCCGCATTCACCCAATACGACAGAAGAGCAGGACTCTAGGGGAGACCCAGACAAAAGGAGGCAGAGTCTACAAATGACCCCAGCCAGTTGCGTGGACAGACTTACATCCCAAGATGTGGCAAAGCTGGAAAGGAACAGGCAAGCCAAGGCTGAGATTCAGCCTTGAGACACCCCAAGCCAGGAGGGTTTGCAGCCGCCCCTCTGTGAGACACTATCCCTGCACATCATAGAAACTACAAAGATGGGGACGCCTGGGTGGCTCAGTTAGTTAAGTGGCTGCCTTTGGCTCAGGTCACGATGCCAGGGTCCTGGGATTGAGCCCTGCGTTAGACTCCTTGCTCGGTGGGGAGTCTGCTCTCCCTCTCCCTCTGCCCGCTGCTCCCCCTGCTTGTGCTTGCTCTCTCTCTCTCTCTCTGTCAAATAAATATAATATCAACAAAAAAAAAAAAAAAAAAAAAAGAAAGAATCCACAAAGATGTCCATGTCATTAAGTGGCTCTGAATACATTCCGCCCATGGCACTGGCTCAGTTTGGCTCTCTCATCCTACTGGGAGGTTGCCCAAAGGCACACATTAAGAATACCATCCAGACTGTTACGGCAGAAACTTCGTAATGCAAGTGGACTCAAATGACCAGGCAGGCCTGACCTTGGTGTCCCAGCGGGGACCCCCCAATGCTGAGTCTGACAAGCCCCCGGTGTATTTGTACTCCAGGTCCCAACAGACAGCTAAGTCACATGGCAACAACAACAAACTGTCCTCTCACAATGTAGACTATCATAGAAAATTCTAAAGACTTTCCCTTACCATTACAAATATATGCATTCATTTGTAAATCTTTCTATAATCTCAGCCCAACCCACTTTTTTTCAGCCTGTGTACTGCTTGCTGGCCATCACCTACTCAGTGCTATAGCCACACCGGGCTTTCCTTCCTTGTCATCTGCCAGAAATTTTCTCCCTCATCAAACCATCCCACTTTGCTGATTACAGGGCTTCCCCCAGACCCATCAGAAGTTTCCTCCCACAAGCCATCTTCATCCCCTGATCAGTGATTATCATCTTGTACTCAAAACTCCCAAACAATTTCTTCGGTATCTACCTTATGGCTCTAATCCTCAATAAACATCAAACTGTATTCACATCAGCAAGTTCCCTAATGAGGAACTAAGTTCCTGCTTTCAGCCATAGAGAAAGTAAGAC
>PISX010010499.1:0-70079 GCA_004024625.1 Mellivora capensis | reverse complement strand
TTTGCAAATGACAGTACAGACAAAAGGTTGATATCCAGGATCTATAAAGAACTTCTCAAACTCAACACATGCAAAACAGATAATCACATTAAAAAATGGGCAGAAGATATGAACAGACACTTCTCCAATGAAGACATACAAATGGCTATCAGACACATGAAAAAATGTTCATCATCACTAGCCATCAGGGAGATTCAAACTAAAACCACATTGAGATACCACCTCACACCAGTTAGAATGGCCAAAATCAGCAAGACAGGAAACAACGTATGTTGTAGAGGATGTGGAGAAAGGGGAACCCTCTTACACTGTTGGTGGGAATGCAAGTTGGTGCAGCCACTCTGGAGAACAGTGTGGAGGTTCCTCAAAAAGTATATGATTTTTGATATAAGTCATTATCAACTCCTATACTGACAGCTGAGTGAATGGGACTTTTTTTTTCTCATTTTAGGACATAGAAGGCCGTGTTAAGCATTTATTTTGAAATAAAATATACTGTATAATTAATTATGTATGAAAATATCATTCATTGCAGGATTAGTTTATTTTTTCAAGAGTTTTCTTAGGCTGCAATTGAGCATACATATTTCATACTATTTTAGATTTGTACATTTTTGTATTTGGTATAATTTATTTCCAACTGTGTTAGAAAATGAATACCAAATACTGTCTGGAGGCAAACTGAGGGGAAAAGTCTTTTATCTGGTAAACTGAAACATTAGGTCATTAATCATATTCTTCCTCATCATGCCTTCCCCACCCTCCCACTTCCAAGACCGATTATTTGTATTCGGGTCGTATGGGAAGGCTTGTAAGTCACAGCCATATCTGAAGTAAGAAAGCTGGACATATTTAATGTTTCAATTCCCTTGGTCTTCAGTTTATCCTCTTTCCACTTTGATTTTGTGTACTCTAGAGGCTACAGGATTAGGGAAAAATAATAAAATTCCTCAACTCCTTTAAACATAAGATTTGTTAATATAGATGTATTTGAGTGAGATTTGGGCAGAAGAGAGAAATGTTATCATATCCACCAGTGTAGGGACTTTGTGTCTTTTGGCTCTTCCTCTTCTAAAATACTTACAGGGAATCTGGGTGGCTCAGTTGGTTAAGCCTGGAACTCTTGGTTTCCATCTTGTGTTCATAATCTCTGGGTCATGATCTCAGGGTCCTGTGATTGAGCCCTGGGTTGGTACCATGCAGGGCATGGAGTGTACTTGAGGTTCTCTCTCTCCCTCTCCCACTGCCCCTCCTCCTCCCATGTGTGTACACATTCACTCTCTCTCTCAAAGAACGAATAAATAAATAAATATATAGAGATAAAACCTAAAAAAATAAATAAAATATTTATGATGGATATACTGGAATGCAGGTCTTTATTGTCATAGGCAACTATTGTCAGGTGGCTGCAACACAAGTATTATAACAATGCCACTACTGTTTCTCCTGGATATTTCTTGTTCTGTACAATCCATGTCTTGTTCTCTGTTATATCATTTAATGAGTACTTGTCTTCTTAAACTAGCATTAGTATATTTTACTTTGTGTAGTTGAGAACTCAGACAGCAATTAAGACATTAGAGTCCAAGGGGAAAGGTGAATGAGAAATTGGTGTTTTTCTAACTTAAATGGGCTTAAAGACAGTGAAGTTCTTATTAGAAATAGAGCATTACCTTGGTCCCAAAATCAGACAGAGACCCCATCAAAAAGGAGACTTACAGACCAATATTCCTGATAAACATGGATGCAAAAACTCTCACCAAAATACAGCCAATAGGATTCAACAGTTGATTAACAGAATTATTCACCACAACCAAGTGGGAATCATTCTTGGGATGCAAGATTGCTTCAACATCTGCAAATCAATCAGTGTGATATAATAAATTAGTGAAAGAAAGACCAATAACTATACAATACTCTCAAGAGATGCTGGAAAAGCATTTGGCAAAGTACAGTGCCCTTTCTTGATCAAAACTCTTCACAGTGTAGGGGTAGAGGGTACATACCTCAATATCACCAAAACCATCTATGAAAAACTACAGCAAATATCATTCTCAATGGGTAAAAACTGGGAGCTTTTCCCCTAAGGTCAGGAACATGGCAGGGATGTCTACTATCACCACTGCTATTCAGCATAGTACTAGAAGTCCTAACCTCAGCAATCAGAAAACAAGAAGAAATAAAAAGCATCCAAATCAGCAAAGAAGAAGTCAAACTCTTACTCTTTGCTGATGTTATGATAATTTATGTGGAAAACCCAAAGGACTCACTCCAAATTGCTAGAACTCATTTAAGAATTCAGTAAAGTGGCAGGATATAAAACCAATGCACAGAGAGCAGTTGCATTTCTATACACCAACAACAAGACAGAAGAAAGAGAATTTAAGGAGTCTATCCCATTTACAATTTCACCCAAAACCATAAGATACCTAGGAATAAACCTAACCAAAGAGGCAAAGAATCTGTACTCCAAACACTATAAAGTACTCATGGACGAAATTGAGGAAGACACAAGAAATGGAAAAACATTCCATGCTCATGGATTAGAAGAACAAATATTGTGAAAATGTCGATGCCACTTAGAGCAATCTACACATTTAATGCAATCCCTATCAAAATACCATCAATTTTTTTTCAAAGAAATGGAACAAATAATCCTAAAATTTCTATGGAACAAGAAAAGACCCCAAATAGCCAGAAGAATATTGAAAAAGAAAACCAAAGTTGGTGACATCACAATTCCAGATTTCAACCTCTATTACAGAGCTGTAATCATCAAGACAGTATGGCACTGGCACAAAAACAGGCACATAGATCAATGGAACAGAATAGAGAGTCAAGAAATAGACCCTGAACTCTGTGGTCAACTAACCTTCGACAAAGCAGGAAAGAATGTCCAATGGAATAAAGACAGTCTCTTCAACAAATGGTGTTGGGAAAATTGGACAGCCACATGCAGAAGAATGAAACTGGACCATTTCCTTAAACCACACACAAAAATAGACTGAAAATGGATGAAAGACCTCAGTGTGAGACAGGAATCCATTCAAACCCTTGAGGAGAACACAGGAAGCAACCACTTCAGCCTCACCCACAGCAAATTCTTCCTAGAAATATCACCAAAAGCAAGGGAAGCAAGGGCGAACTATTGGGACTTCATCAAGATCAAAAGCTTTTGCACAGCAAAGGAAACATCAATAAAACCAAAAGACAGCTGACAGAATGAGAGAAGGTATTTGCAAATGACATATCAGATAAAGGGCTAGTATCCAAAATCTATAAAGGACTTATCAAACTCAACACCCAAGGAACAACTAATCCAATCAAGAAATGGGCAGAAGACAGGAACAGGCATTTCTGCAAAGAAGACATCCAAATGGCCAACAGACACATTAAAAAGTGTTCCACATCACTTGGCATCAGGGTAATACAAATCAAAACCACAGTGAGATACCACCTCACACCAGTCAGAATGGCTAAAATTAACCAGTTAGGAAACAACAAGTGTTGGCAAGGATGTGGAGAAAGGGGAACTTTCCTATGCTGTTGGTGGGAATGCAAGCTGGTGAGCCTTCTGGAAAACAGTATGGAGGTTCCTCAAGAAGTTGAAAATAGAGCTACTCAGGACCCAGCAATGGCACTACTGGGTATTTACCCTAAAGATACAAATGTAGTGATCCGAAGGGGCACGTGCACCCGAAGGTTTATAGCAGCAATGTCCACAATAGCCAAACTGGAAAGAACCTAGATGTCCATCAACAGATGAATGGATAAAGAAGAGATGGCGCATATATATATATATATATATATATATATATATATGCACAATGGAGTAGTATGCAGCCATCAAAAAACCCAAACTCTTGCTATTTGCAATGATATGGATGGAACTAGAGGGTATTAGGCTAAGGGAAAAAATTCAATCAGAGAAAGACAATTATCATATGATCTTACTGATATGAGGAATTTGAGAGGCAGGGCAGGGAGTTGCGAGGGAAGGAAGGGAAAAATGAAACAAGATGGGACCAGGGAGAGAGACAAACCATAGGAGACTCATAATCTCAGGAAACAAACTGAGGGTTTCTGGGGGGAAGAAGGCTGGGTGATGAACACTGGGGATGCTATATGCTATGGGGAGTGCTATAGATTGGGTACGACTGATGAATCACAGAC
Organism: Mellivora capensis; assembly: GCA_004024625.1. NCBI lineage: Eukaryota > Metazoa > Chordata > Mammalia > Carnivora > Mustelidae > Mellivora > Mellivora capensis. The sequence continues at coordinate 65,906 of PISX010010499.1, read as the reverse complement.
CTGTACCTCTGAAACAAATAATACATCATATCATAATAAAAAACAAAGAAATAGATGAGACAACACAATGTCAAAATACTTGCTTAAAATTGTTTCTGTGCTCATCTAGAAAGATGGGTAGAAAGAAGGCAAATCTTTTGTAGACAGAATGGATACTATCATAGGGCAATTTAAGAGTCATAAGAAATTCAAGACTATGGAGGGGGCTGATTCCCTCTAACTATAAAAGGTAATGAATTTAAAATCTTAAGATTTTTAATTATAAGTTCATGTCCCTGTCAGAGAATCAAGAAGGCAACTATGACTACTTTAAATGTATCTTATATCTAGCAGCTGCAGATCTGATTTAATGATAAGTTAGATTTAAAATTTACATCCTTGCCAAGGCAAAAATAAAATTTTGGTTGAAATAATGTGGGAATCTTGACAGAATTTGGATGACTCCAAGTAATGATTCAAATCCCACTGAAACTTGCCAGTAGAAACAGTACATTTCTCCACCTCTTGAAACACTGAGGTTGTTTCAGTCTTTTTACAAAACTATACCTGACGTGTTCCCATAAAAAATAATGTCATTTCTTCCAATGCTTCTCCCCTTTTACCCTTCACAACTTCCAGAGCAAGACCTGCAGGCAGGTTGCCATATGCTTCAAGGTATGAGGAACTTGAAAGATAAACATCATACAATAAAATAATTCAAAGACCGTGTTCATTTGTAAAGTAAGAATCTGAAAATTATGTATGAGAATATATATTTACAGTGTTAGATACATAAGGGAAGATGATTATATATTTGCCAAATATATTGATATGAACTAAACAGATTTTTTTTCAATCAAAACTAGCTCAAGCAGTTATAAATGGCCATAACTGTTGTTTAATTAGTTGCCTATAACCTGTATTCTATGTAAAGGAAGTTAAAATGCCAGCTATTTCTTGGTATGATAAAGAGGGATAAATCAAAATATCTATGGAAATAGAATAAATAATATAAAGTAGATTCTCCATGATCTGCTCAGAGACCATCTAAATGCATACCAGAGGAAAATACAGAACAGTTTCTTCCCAAGACATTTAGGAAAACACATTTGAAAACAGATTCAAGATTTATGTAGTGTTTTCTCTTTATAGTTTGAGTATGAAGGTAGAAGATGTCATTGAGATGGGATTCCTGGTTTTATTGGCACTATTGGTATCCTGAATGACAAAAACCAGGTAACAATATGTCAAGTACAAAGAACAATTGTCATTAAATGCAAGATAAGTATAAGAATGGCATGAGCCACAGATGTTCTTACAATGACTAAGTGAAATTGTGGGTTTTAAAAATCCAAAGTATTGAGCACCCAATTTACTCCTGTTTTGATTAAGATAACATAAAAAGAATGCCTGTTCTGGTGAATGAAGGCCTAATGTGAGCTACCATAAGAAAATCATAGTCCCTTATCCAATGCTAAAACTTGAGATTTCTATCCTAACCATGGCTCTGTTAGCATCACAGGAAGACAAAGGAAGTCTTTGTGTAATAAAATGAAACCCTTGAAGACACTCACTACCAGCACAAGGCATCACAATTTCATCAAAAGCAGATTCCCTGACATTGTGTGGTCTGGAACTGGTAAAGAGATGGCGGTGCAAAAGAAAAGTTGATGGAGGCTGAGTGCTACATTTGTTCAATATTTTAAAATCATTGCCTCTTACCTTTCCAGTTTTCTATTTGTTGATCTCAGGGAAGTAAGTATGGTCCTAGTTACTCCATTGTGGTTGGAAATGTACATCACCATCATTTTTAATCAACTTGCTATCTGTTAAAATGGGATACCCAATCTTGTTTTTCTTCAAAATATTCCTTATTCTTGTTCTTTGCTCTTCTTTATAAATCCCAGAATCAGACTTGTCAATGTCTATAAAATCTCCCTTCATTTTTTAATTAAATTCAAATATTAATATGAGAGAACTGTATTATTTATGATACTGAATTTTTGTTTATAAAATGCCTTTTCTCTCCTCATATTTGAGTTTTCCTTAGTGTCACTCGTTATTATTTTCTAATGTTATCAGTTAAGATCTTGTTCATGTTCTCTTAGAATTATTTGTTTCTTTATATTTCTATTGCTTTTGTAAATAATATTTACTTCTTTACAATGTTGTCTCTAAATCTACTTCTTCGGTACAAGAAAGCATTTAATTTTCCCATGGCGATATTATTTTCAGAAAAACACTAAATTATCTTATTTATTTAAATATACCTTATTTGATATAGAAAATAATGTCTTCATTTCTTCCATTCCACTCCTTAGGTATTTTATATATATTTATTTGTGTGTTTGGGGCTGGTGTATGGAGAGATCATACCCAGTAACATCCATTTATCCTGTTATATTTAAAAAAATATTGTTCTTTCACCATTAAATATTATGTTGTTTGACGTTTCTGGTAGACAGCATTTATGGGCCCAGCATGCTTCCACTGCACTACTCTGCTTGGTAGACAGCATTTATGCTACAGAATTATTTACTTTTATTTTTTTCTTCTGGTGGCTATAAAATTTTTAATTAATTGCTGCATCTACTGAGATAATCATATATTTTCATTATGTAATCTGTTAATGTGATTACCTTTCTTATTTTCTAATGTTAACTCTTCCATTTAAACTGTATATCAATTATAATGGATTTTAAAGACATATAGATGTACACACACACACACACACACACATAATATATATGTGTTCTGTAATATTGAGAACTGACCAGTAAAACTAAAGGGCCTTGCCTATTTTCTGTTGCTGCAAATTTTTACAAGTTTAGTGCTATTTATGTGTTGTACTTCTTTTCAGATAAGTTTGGTAGGCTGCATTTCTCTAGAGAAATATTTACATTTTCAATTTTATTGGGATAAATTTTTATTTCAAATGTTAAATATTTTATGTATCTGTAGCCATTTTCAATTTTACATATTTTGCATTTCCATAATTATTTATACTTTTTCTTCATTTTTTTAGAGATTTTTTATTGTTGATACTCTCTAAGATACCTTTGTTTTAAGTGCTGTGTGGTTTTTTTTTTATTTGTGCTTCTCTTTATTACTTCACTTATCTCCTTTTGATTTGATCTGTAACAATTTTTCTAACTTTTTAGGCTGGATCCTCAGACCATCGCTCTATGTATTTCCTTTTTTTTTTTTTCTCTCTCTCTCTTTTTTTATTTATGTGTGTAACACAATACCCACCACCTGGCTCCCCCAACCTCCCACCTCCAGCCCCTTCAAAACCCTCAGATTGTTTTTCAGGGTCCATAGTCTCTCATGTTTCACCTCCTCTTCCAATTTCCCTCAACTCCCTTCTCCTCTCCATCTCCCCATGTCCTCCATGTTATTCCTTATGCTCCACAAATGAGTGAAACCATATGATAATTGGCTCTCTCTGCTTGACTTATTTCAGTCAGCATAATCTCTTCCAGTCCCATCCATGTTGATACAAAAGTTGGGTATCCATCCTTTCTGATGGAGGCATAATACTCCATAGTGTATATGGACCACATCTTCCTTATCCATTTGTCCATGAAGGGCATCTTGGTTCTTTCCACAGTTTGGCGACTGTGGCCATTGCTGCTCTGAACACTGGGGTACATGTGGCACTTCTTTTCACTACATCTGTATCTTTGGGGTAAATACCCAGTAGTGCAATTGCAGGGTCATAGGGAAGCTCTATTTTTAATTTCTTGAGGAATCTCCACACTGTTTTCCAAAGTGGCTGCACCAACTTGCATTCTCCCAACAGTGTAAGAGGGTTCCCCTTTCTCCACATCCTCTCCAACACACGTTGTTGCCTGTCTTGCTAACTTTGGCCATTCTAACTGGTGTAAGGTGGTATCTCAATGTGGTTTTAATTTGAATCTCCCTGATGGCTAGTGATGAGGAACATTTTTTCATGTGTCTGATAGCCATTTGTATGTCTTCATTGGAGAAGTGTCTGTTCATGTCTTCTGCCCATATTTTGACATGATTATCTGTTTTGTGTGTGTTGAGTTTAAGAAGTTCTTTGTAGATCCTGGATATCAACCTTTTGTCTGTACTGTCATTTGTGAATATATTCCCCCATTCTGTGGGTTGCCTCTTTGTTTTGTTGACTGTTTCCTTGGCTGTGCAGAAGCTTTTGATCTTGGTAAAGTCCCTAAAGTTCATTTTCTCTTTTGTTTCCTTTGCCTTTGGAGACATATCTTGAAAGAAGTTGCTGTGGTTGATATCGAAGAGGTTACTGCCTATGTTCTCCTCTAGGATTCTGATTGATTCCTGTCTCACGTTGAGATCTTTGACCCATTTAGAGTTTATCTTTACGTACGGTGTAAGAGAAAGTCTAGTTTCATTCTTCTACATATAGCTGTCCAATTTTCCCAGCACCATTTTTTAAAGAGACTTTTTTCCACTGTATATTTTTTCCTGTTTTATCGAAGATTATTTGACCATAGAGTTGAGGGTCCATATCTGGGCTCTCTACTCTGTTCCACTGGTCTATGTGTCCGTTTTTATGCCAGTACCCATGCTGTCTTGGTGATCACAGCTTTGTAGTAAAGCTTGAAATCAGGTAATGTGATGCCCCAGTTTTGTTTTTCTTTTTCAACATTTCCTTAGCAATTCGGGGTCTCTTCTGATTCCATACAAATTTAGGATTAATTACTCCAGCTCTTTGAAAAATACCAGTGGAATTTTGATTGGAATGGCATTAAAAGTATAGATTGCTCTAGGTAGTATAGACATTTTAACAATGTTTATTCTTCCATTCCAAGAGCATGGAATGGTCTTCCATCTTTTTGTGTCTCTTCAATTTATTTCATGAGTGTTCTGTAGTTCCTTGAGTACAGATCCTTTACCTCTTTGGTTAGATTTATTCCCAGGTATCTTATGGTTCGTGGTGCTATAGTAAATGGAATTGATTCTCTTATTTCCCTTTCTGTGTTTTCATTGTTAGTGTATAAGAAAGCCACTGATTTCTGTACATTGACTTTGTATCCTGTCACGTTACTGAATTGCTGTATGAGTTCTAGTAGTTTAGGGGTAGAGTCTTTTGGGTTTTCCGTATAAAGTATCATGTCATCTGCGAAGAGAGAGAGTTTGACTTCTTCACTGCCAATTTGGATACCTTTTATTTCTCTTTGTTGTCTGATTGCTGTTGCTAGGACTTCTAATACTATGTTGAACAAGAGTGGTGAAAGTGGGCATCCTTGTCGTGTTCCTGATCTCACAAGGATGCTGTGAGCTTTTTCCCATTGAGGATGATATTTGGTGTGGTTTTTTCATAGATAGATTTTATGAAGTTCAGGAATGTTCCCTCTATCCCTATACTTTGAAGTGTTTTAATCAGGAACGGATGCTGGATTTTGTCAAATGCTTTTTCTGCATCAATTGAGAGGACCATGTGGTTCTTCTCTCTTCTCTTATTGATTTGTTCTACTGCATTGATTGATTTGTGAATGTTGAACCATCTTTATAACCCAGGGATGAATCCCACCTGATCATGGTGGATAATCTTTTTAATGTGCTGTTGGATCCTGTTTGCTAGGATCTTGTTGAGAATCTTAGCATCCATATTCATCAGTGATATTGGTCTGAAATTCTCCTTTTTGGTGGGGTCTTTGCCTGGTTTGGAGATCAGGGTAATGCTGGCTTCATAAAAAGAGTCTGGAAGTTTTCCTTCTGCTTCAATTTTTTGAAACAGCTTCAGGAGAATAGGTTTTATTTCTTCTTTGAAAGTCTGGTAGAATCCCCCAGGAACCCTGACGGATTCAGGTCCTGGGCTCTTGTTTTATGGGAGGTTTTTGATCACTGCTTCAATCTCGTTACTAGATATCAGTCTATTCAGGTTGTCAATTTCTTCCGGGTTCAATTTTGGGATTTTATAGTTTTCCAGGAATGCATCCATTTCATCTAGGTTGCTTAAATTATTGGCATATAACTGTTGATAATAACTTCTGATGATTGTTTCTATTTCCTTGGTGTTAGTTGTGATCTCTCCCTTTTCATTCATAATTTTATTAATTTGAGCCTTCTCTATTTTCTTTTGGATTGCTGTGGCCAATGGTTTATTGATCTTATTGATTCTTTCAAAAATCCAGCTTCTAGTTTCATTGATATGTTCTGCTGTATCTCTAGTTTCTATCTCATGGATCTCTGCTCTAATCTTGATTATTTCCCTTCTTGTGTGTGGAGTTGGTTTAATTTGTTGTTGATTCTCCAGTTCTTTCAGGTGCAGAGACAGCTGGTGTATTCTGGATTTTACCATTTTTTTGAGGGAGGCTTGGATGGCTATGTATTTCCCCCTTAGGACCGACATTGCTGTATCCCATAGGTTTTGGACCAAAGTGTCTTCATTCTCATTGGTTTCCATGAATTGTTTAAGTTCTTCTTTGATCTCCTGGTTGATCCAAGCATTCTTAAGCAAGGTGGTCTTTATCTTCCAGGGGTTTGAGTTCCTTCCAAACTTTTCCTTTGATTGAGCTCCAGTTTCAATGCATTGTGATCTGAGAATATGCAAGAGAATAATCTCAGTCTTTTGGTATCGGTTGAGTCCTGATTTGTGACCCAGTATATGGTCTATTCTGGAGAAGGTTCCATGTGCACTTGAGAAGAATGAGTATTCTGTTGTTTTAGGGTGGAATGTTCTGTATATACCTATGAGTTCCATCTGGACCAATGTGTCATTCAATGTTCTTGTTTCTTTATTGATTTTCTGCTTGGATGATCTGTTTATTACTGAGAGGGGCATGTTAAGATCTCCTACTATTAGTGTATTTATATCAATATGACTCTTTATCTTGATTAATAGTTTTCTTATGTAATTGGCTGCTCCCATATTGGGGGCATAGATACTTACAATTGTTAAATCATCTTGGTGGATAGTCCCTTTAAGAATGATGTAGTGTCCTTCTATATCTCTGACTACAGTCTTTAGTTTAAAATCTAATTTAACTGATATGAGAATCGCTAACCCAGCCTTCTTTTGAGGCCCATTGGCATGAAAGATGCTTCTCCATCCCTTCACTTTCAGTCTGGGTGTATCCTTAGGTTTGAAATGGGTCTCTTGTAGACAACATATGTATGGGTCCTGTCGTTTTATCCAATCTTCAACCCTGTGTCATTTTATGGGCGCATTTAGGCCATTCACATTGAGAGTGATTATTTTTTTTTAATTTTTTTAAAATTTATTTGTCAGAGAGAGAGGGAGAGAGAGCGAGCGAGCACAGGCAGACAGAGTGGCAGGCAGAGGCAGAGGGAGAAGCAGGCTCCCTGCCTAGCAAGGAGCCCAATGTGGGACTCGATCCCAGGACGCTGGGATCATGACCTGAGCCGAAGGCAGCCGCTTAACCAACTGAGCCACCCAGGCGTCCCAAAAGTGATTATTGATAGATACATTTTTTTATTTTTTATTTTTTTTAAAGATTTTATTTATTTGTTTGACAGACAGAGATCACAAGTAGGCAGAGAGGCAGGCAGAGAGAGAGGGAGAAGCAGGCTCCCTTCAGAGCAGAAGAGCCCGATGTGGGGCTCAATTCCAGGACCCCAGGATCATGACCTGAGCTGAAGGCAGAGGCTTTAACCCACTGAGCCACCCAGGCACCCTGATAGATACGTTTTTATTGACATTGTGTTACCTTTGAAGTCTTTCTTTCTGTAGATTGTCTCCATATTTGTGTTCAATGAGATTCTTAGGATTTTTCCTCTTTTATAGAACTCCCCTTAATGTTTCCTGCAGTGTTGGCTTGGTGAGCGCATACTCTTTTAAGCCTTGCTGGTCTTGGAAACTCTTTATCTCTCCATCCATTTTGAATGTCAGTCTTGCTGGATAAAGTATTTTGCTGGATAAAAAAATTCTTGGCTGCATGTTCTTCTCATTTAATGCCCTGAATATATCTTGCCAGCCCTTTCTGGCTTGCCAGGTTTCTGTGGACAGGCCTGATGTTATTCTGATGGGCTTTCCTCTGTATGTAAGGAGCCTCTTTGTCCTAGTAGCTTTCAAGAGATTGTATCTACAATTATGATTTCTCAATTTTACTATCAGGTGCCTTGATTTTTTTTAGAATCTGTAATCTTGGGGGGAGACCGTTCTGCCTCTAGTACATGACCGCTGGTTCCATTCACGAGATTGGGAAAATTTTCATGGAGAATTTGTTCCACTATATCTTCTAGACTTCTTTCTTTCTCCTCCCCTTCTGGGATTCCAATAATTCTGACGTTGGAACATTTCATGGCATCATTTATTTCCCTGATTCTGTTTTCGTGGCTTCTAAGCTGTTTGTTCCAGGCTTCCTCCTGGTCCTTTCTCTCTATTTGTTTGTCCTCCAGATCACTAATTCTATCTTCTGTCTCAGTTACCCTAGCTTTTAGGGAATTTAGATTAGATTGGAACTCATTGAGAACATTCTGAACATCATCCCTGGTGGCTTTTAGTTATGCCCTAATCAATTCCGTTTTGTCATCCATGGCTTTCTCCAACCTAGCTATTGCCTGGATAATTGTTAGCCTGAATTCCCTTTCTGACATATTGTCCATGTCGGTAGCCATTAGCTCTGTTGCAGAAGGCCCAGCCTCTGAATTTTTCTTCTGTTGGGCTTTCCTCCTCCTAGTCATTTTGGTGAAAGATGGCTGAATGGATGTAGCTGGATGTATTGACCATGGTGCAATCAAGGTGCACCCTGGAATGCTTCTGAGCAATCAAGAGTCCCCAACCAAATGAAAGAAAAAAGAAAGAGAGAAAAAATAAGGAAAAAAAAAAAGAGAGTGAGGGAGAGAGAGACAGGAAAAAAAAAAGAAAGATAATATAAAAGAGAAGGCCCAGCCCAAATGGGCCCCAAGGTAAGATTTATGAAGTATACAAAAACAGACAAACAAAAAGACTGACAAAAGTAGATGATAAGAGAAAAAAAATATATATATATATATATTATATATATAAAAGCAAGACAGAAAAAGAACCTCGTCAAAAAGAACCCCAAGTGTAAGATTTATATACTACCAGGACAAACACAAATACACAGAAACACTGGTGGAAGAAAAAGATGGGAGAGTGGTTATAAATTCTCAGTGTGGGCAAGCAAGGTTATTTTGATTCTTCCTGGATGTATCTTGATATCTTTGTTAAAGGACTCAACTTTCCTAAATAACAGGGGATTAAAAATTGGTTTACCTATAGGGGTAGCACTGACTGGGGAAAGGGGACTACCTTGAAGTTTAACTCTATATGAACATTAAAAAATAAAAATAAAAAAGAATAAACTAAACTAAACTAAAGTGAAATTTAAAAAAAATTAAAAAATAGAAAAGCAAAAGAAAAACGTGGGTATATGTATCAAAAAGTTCAGGTTAAAAGGTTATTATGGAATTTGATGTACTGGACATCTCACTGTGATGGTAAATAGGCTAAAAATTATCTACATAAAATTTTTAAAAATGATCTGGAATAGTGGGAACGAATTAAAAATAAAAGTTGTATCTATGAAGTAGTGGTGGTTGCTCTCTTGTCGTCTTTTTTTTTTTTTTCTTTACTGTTGGCTTTCTGGGGGAGGGGCCTGCTGCGTGGGTTTTCAGGTGATGTTCCCTGAGTTAAGTCCTCCCGCCGCCCTCAAGGGGGTGGGCTCTGAAGAAACTGGTTTTTCAGGCTTTTGTTCTCTGGAGGGTTTTTATGTTTGTTCATTTGTTTTCTCTCCCCTTGGCAGCTCTTGATGGTTCTTGGAGGTTCAGAGGAAAGCAAACTGCACCCAGACCTCCCTCCCAGAGAGAAGCCTCAGTCCGTTCCCCTCTGGGTGCTGCAGGGCACATATGTTCCCCCCCGGCCGCTGGCAGAGCAGTTCTGAGTCGCGGTCCCTGGGGACACAGGACCTCCTGCTTGTACCCAGAGCCACGACAGCGGCAGTTGTCTGGGCAGCTCCGGACCCCAGAGAGGTTCCCAGCAGCGATTGCTCACTGGGATTTTCCCGACGGCCTGGGCTGGGAGCGCCTGGTCGTTCCTGTTCAAGAGCGCCGGGCTGGCGTCTCAGGCTCTGATAGCACGGCATGGTGTGGGCATGGGGACTGCAAAAAGGCTGTGTTTCTGGCGGCTGGTGACACTCCCAGCCCCTCACGGGACCCCACGCGCTCTCAGGTGCGCTGGCGGCTCCGGGACAAGACCTGGTTTCTCCGCCGCACTCTCTCCGGCTCAGCGCCAGGGGTGGTTGTCCTCGGTCCGGAGACTTAGCCCCTGTCCCTAACCGCCCGATTCCCTCAATTTCCCCCCGCGATCCTTTGCTCTTTCTAGTGCTTTCTACCAGACTCCCAGTTAGTGCTGGTCCCCAGGCGCAGGGCGCTCTCGGATTGGGGTGTCACTTCCCCATGGGTCGCCTCTGGGGGCTCCTCCCCCTTCTGTTCCTCCCCTGATCCCAGTTCCCGGTCCGTTCCGCTTTACCTGCCCACCGGCATCTTCTGCCCCCGCGGAGCTCCAGACTGTAGAATCCTGATCTCAGGCTGCTTTCACGGGCGAGCGGAGTTCCTTGGTGGGTCAGCAGCTCACTTTAGGGGACAGGTGGAAGCGGCGCCTCCTCCTACTTGCCCGCCATCTTGTCTCCTCCCGCTCTATGTATTTCAATGAGATAAAACTTGTTTCAAGAATTAGTGGTATTTTTCCAATCAAATTTGTTTTCTTTTAATCTCTGTTCCCTTTAGTTTTTTTTTTTCCTTATATTCTTCAAAGTTCAGCGGTGGACTTTAGTTGATGTTTGATAAATTTTATAAAGAGTTTTTGGGTGGTTAGCAGCAAATGCAAATTGATTTTTCAATCAGCCTGGCTCACATATTGCCAGAAATATGTCTCAATTTACAATTTAACTCTAATTATGCCTCTACCATTACAACTCAAACAGCAAGCTCATGTCTAATGGACATTGTTACTTACTCAACAGAATCTTGAAACACTCTATTCCCATGTCTGAGAACACTTACTCTGTCGGCTTCCTTGACACTACAATCTTTTGTCCTCATATCTATGTGTATGTAGTTGCTGTTCAGCAGGTGTCACCTTTTTCACTTCCTGTTATGCTTGTTTTCAATTGAGTTTAATATCCAAATGGCATAAAATGTATTTGTTAATGAGTCCTAAATCTGTATTTTATTTATTTTTTAAATGATTTATTTACTTATTTTGGGGGGGAGGAGGAGAAGGTGAAGGTGAGTCTCAGGCAGACTCCCCACTGAGTGTGGAGCCTGATGTGGGGCTTGATCTCATGACCCTGAGAACATGACCTGAGCTGAAACTAAGAGTCTGACACTTAACCAGCTGAGATACGTAGGCAGCCCTAAGTTTGTCCTTTTAGACAGGTCTTCTGAGTTGCAGACTCATCAAATTAATACCTCCCTTTGACTCTATTATTTGGATGTCTACTGTATGACTGCCCATGCTAGGTGACTTAACTATTTTTGTTTTTCTTAAATGACCTATGTATCCATTCCTGATTTTTAAAGTTTCAGTGAATTTGCCAATGTGTATCATGATTTTGTTATCTACTTTTTTCCCTCCAAATTCCTTTCTTTGGTCCATATATTCCGGTATTCAGTCATTTATTTCAGAAAACAAAACAAAACAAAAAAAACCTTCCCTCAATTATTAAATAATTGGCGTTAAATCTATGCATAAAATTTTGTCACTTTACTCAAAGGTGCTTAAGTAACACATGTGTAGTTAATTGCTTGGCAGGAAAAAGTCCCAAATTATTTGCTCTGATTGTTTCAGAGTAGGGATTTATGCCCATTTTCAGAGAGTACATGAGCTATTGTGGTAGAACTACTGGAACATTTTAAGCCATAGTTTTGTGATGGTGGAGACTGTTAGAGTACCATGAGAATGATTATCCCCATTCAGAAGTACAATGTTCTTTAGGGAAGGAATAAAATTAGAATTCAGTGCTGGAATATTAAAAATAGTATTCTACATATTTTAAAGCTGAACACGTTGCTAAGCTTAGAATTTCTGTCAAATTTGCACAGCATAATCACAGACCTTTTACAAGAGTGTCATTTGAACTAATCCATTAGCCTTGCCCAAATTAGCCCAATTGTTTATAAGGTATTAAATGCACTACAAAGCCTAACATGTTTGTTATGCTCCATAATCATAGCACCTGTTAAACAGCCCACCGAAGCTGTACTTTTAGCAGATTACAGGCCATTAGGCAAGTTATACAGTACCTTCCTTTTATAACCTAATTTCTTTTCTCTTGCACGAGACTTTCTGGATCATAAAAATGAGAACTTTTTCATAGCCCTTTACTGATTGAGATGAAGAGAGTGATTTTAAAATTATTAGGATGTTCAGATACAACTTGCAAATGCTATAGTAAAATGAAGTAGTAAAATATTTCATTAACTTTTAATCCAATTTAAGATTGTTTTCTTCCCCTGGGGACTAGATGTCTTCAGATTTATCATGCTCTTTTTGGAAGAATTTTTTGAAAGAAAGTTCAAACTAAAACTATGGAATAAGGAAACACAAAGACCTATGTTAAAAGATCTATTTTCAGGGTCCAGGCAGTTGCCAAATGGAAGAAACATCTGGCATCTATTTTATTCTCTCATTAATTTTTTAAGCATTTGCACGTTGTCTAAATCATCAAAACCCTCCTGTGTATGTGGACACATACACACAAAATTATCTTTAGGTAATAAAGAATATAAAATAGATGAACCAATTTATTCGCTTATCCAAGACTGAATAAGAGTCCAGAAGTTTTACGCATTCTGCTAGGTACTGTCAATAAAACAGTGAGGAAATCTAACTTGCCTAACTTGGTCTCTGCTCTCATGGAACTTACAGTTGCCTGGGGAAGGCCAAATTTAATCAAATGTACCAGAAAAAAATGGCAATAATGATAAACATATATGGAAAAATATACATATAAATATATATACACACATACACGTATATATGTGTGTGTGTATCTCATATCAAATATATACTTATCACCCCGTAAAGTAAAATGTTCATGTGTATGTACACACACACAAAACAAGATTACAGTGTGTTGTGGCTTTGCCATAATATTGAAGGAGTAATATTTTCATTGAAATCTAGGGTCAAAAGTAACAATGGAGTTGAGTATGTGTAGTAGGGAGGAAATGAAATGTTATTCTGGACAAAAAAAAAAACAAAAAAACCCACAGTGCAGAAATTCTGTGGTAAGGGTTGCATGGGAAGCAATCGAAAATTAAAGCCTTATTGGCTTCAATAAGGCTAGAGCACCAAAGAAGAGGGAAGATAGCAATGGATGAGTCTACAGAGTTTCTCAGGAACCAGCTTATTTAGCATCTTGCAACCCACGTTGGATTTTGGTCTTTATCCTAGATACAAGGGAAAAACAACATGTGTTTTTATGTAAGGAAGTCAGATGACCAAATTTGCATTAAGAACTTTTCTGCTGTATGGAAAAAGGAAATAGAGAATGGGAAATTGTTGTAATAAATATGCAGTTGCAGAAACCAGGCCAAAGACTATCTCATTCTGTTAGAAACTTCAAACTAAGAAACCATGTTCTATTATCACCAATATCCTCCTGGAGTTTTCATACTGTTTTTAAGGGATTCATGTGACTCTTAAAATGAAACAATGAACACCCACTAGAAAATGGCACTGAAGGAATAAATCAGAATGTAAATTATCGAAGTGCATTTATAACCTATGGTGCCATTTGGGGGAGTCAGAGATGTCAATAATTAGTAGCTATATTCTTTGACTAGATTATAACTAATAGATTGACAAAGGAGACTGATTGACAAAGTAGACAAAGTAGATAAAGGAGGCAGAAGGTGATCTAGGTACCACCTCTGTTAATCATGAAGCCATGGGGGGGGCGGGCAGGGCATAGCTTTGGCCTGGTCAGATGGCTTGGGAAAACTGCACTCAAAACTGAGTAACCATACTTATTGTGTTGAAGGCAAGTTGGATATCACTAAGGAGGGTGGGAGGTCAGCTGGACTTGTAAGAGTTAAACCAGAGAAGTAGAAAGAACATATGCTCTCTGCAGACAATTATATACCAAAACAGAGGGAATCAGAAGAGGTTCAGTCATTCTCTCTTAGTGTTTCTCTTTTAAACTCACCTTCAGATGAGATGTTCTTCTTCTTTTAGAATAAATTGGTGAAGACAGAATTGCTACTCTAGTGAAGCAATCTCAACATTGAAAACGTTCTACCTAATATTGTCTTTTTCATGACACATCACTCTTAATTATTAACTGGTGTCTGGCTCTTCCTTACCATGAAGGAGGACAGCAGTTTTGTGATTCTTAGGGAAGACCTACCCAACTTTCCCAAGGCTGGTTCCTAATAACAATGAGCTTCTATGTTGGGCATGGCAGTATGCATGGGCAATATACCTTTTGCATTCAGGGACTAAGAAGTGGTTCTCAAAAGAGTAATTAAATAAACTTCAAAACACTTTGAACACAAAGATGAAATATTATTCACATTCTGGGTGTTTTTTTTTTTTTTTTTGCCTAATTCATATCCATTCATATTGTCTAGTATAGTTCACCCAAGATTTTAGAATGACACTAAAAGAACATAAAAATTTCAATAATAAAATGTTAGTGATATGGAGATAACTAAAACCTGTCCTTTTCTTTATAAAATCCCCAGGGGAAAAAATGGAACAAAAAATATTAAATCCTCTTATAAATTAAAGTCCCAAAATGAAAGAAATGATGTTGAAAATAAAATTATTTTAGTAAGATATGTAAAAGTACCCATTCCTAAATTCTTGTTTACTTAATTTTTTTAATTTTTTTAAATTCTTGTTTAGTTTAATATAAAATCCAAAGAAATTAAACTGTTCCTAATTCCTTTTTACATTGTTTTCAAGAATAATGCCTAGGTGGAATTGGGTATGGTCTCATTAATATGACCTAGACTCACTAATAAGAGTCATATACTTCCTTTAGGGTGTCAAATTTTGTAACAAGCTCAATAATAAAAACACCATAAATGGGGAAATAGTTTGAATAGACACAATCATGTAGGGAAAAAGTATATGAATGACCAATAAGATGCAAATTTAAGTACTCATATGATGAATAGAATGATAAGTAGTCAACAAAGAAATGCCATTAAAACCAATTTTCATGATCCTCATGCTTAAATAGCTCAACATTTTTCTAAAAGAGGGGCACCTCTTTGGCTCAGGTCATGATCTTGGAGTCCTAAGAACAAGCTCCACATCAGCCTCCCTGATTGGCAGGGAGTCTGCTAATGGATTCTCTCTCTCCCTCTGCCTCTCCCTCTCCCCTGTTTGTGCTCTCTCTCTCAAATAAATAAATAAATATTTGAAAACAAGATATGCAACTATCAATAGCTAGTCCAATATATTTTTAAAATGTCATTCTTCAAGCTGTGATGTACTTACTCCAGGCAAAATTATTTTTCCAAAATAGTATTTTATGTTGTTGAGCCCCATACCAAAGACCCAGCAGCACATGAATGATGAAATTTAGACAATCTACCAGATTTTATCCTCAAACAGAATGCCAGATAGCAACATCTGAACAGATGCTTCAGTGGATGTTTCTGAGTCTTATGACGCAAGAGCCTATTGAAGACTTATATTTCTGTCATGCACTAAGGCATTGCTTTCTTATTTATTTCATTTTTTTTTCCTTTGGAACCCACCTCATAAATTAAATGCCCCTCCCCTGCTTCTTTCAAGATGGGCTAGTATTATTGTTAGAATCAAATGTTTTATTTCTTTTTCCCCTTACCTTGATTTTTGACTGAGGCATTTGTGTTTGATTGTTTGTTTGTTTTCTTATATATAATTCTGAATTTGGTTGTTTGGTTTCCCATTATGAGAGATGCAAAATCTGGTAATCTTGTTCATGTTCAATTCTTTGAGTTTAATATCTGAGCCTGGAGGCATTCTACCATTAGAATAATACCTAATCTAAGTCTGAACTTCATTTATTATCGTTCTGCCCAATTCTCTTTTAATATATCCATCTTTACTGTTCTATATCTTAATAATCTCCTTTACCTATATTCTCAGTGGTGTTTCCTCAGATAATACACAGTAATTATATGCCTACTTAAATAAATGTGACTTTTTAAACTCCACCAAGCACGTTAACAAATTTTAAAACTGATCTTCATGATTTTTCATCCAGAGTTTCTGCTATCAATTGATATCACTATGTTGATCTTCAAGGAGTGGTTTGCTAATTGACTTTTCTTTTGAGTTTTCTTCTTGTGACTTTAATTGAATTCTTTAAAAAATGAATTTATTAATGCATAAATTACTCATAAAAGTATCCACATAACACCTCCCCTGCACAAACTTTAAGTATATAAATGTATTTTGTCAAATATATATGCTTGTGTACCTTGTAACCACCACATCAATCAATATATAGAATATACCAACTGCCTTAAACAGTTCCCTCAATGTTCTCAGCAAAGTGCAATCATGGACTGGCTGTTTATCACCACAGATTAGTTTGCCCATTCTAAAATTTTATTAAACCAAAGAATGCAGTAGGTACTGTTTTGTGTCTGGCTTCTTTGACTTAACATAATATCTGAAGATTCAGCCATGTTGTTGAGAGTATCAATTATTTGTTTAGTTCTGTCATTAATTAGTATGGTATTTTACTGTACAAACACAGCATAATTATTAAACATTTGACCTGCTGACGGGTATTTGGGCTATTTCTATTTTTTGCTATTATGACAAAACTTATAAAAATATTTTTGCTTGAATATTGTTTGTGCATATATGGTTTTGTTAGTCTTTGGTAAATATCTAGGAGTGGAATTACTAGATACTGAGATAGATATGTATTTTACTATATAAGAAACTAAATACAAACTATTTAGTTTCCAAAGTGGCTGCACCATATTATACTCTAATAAATAGTTGATAAACTTTCTAGCTGCCCTACATTCTTACCAATATTTGGTGTTACTAGTCTTTTAAATTTTAGTAATTCTTATAAGCATGCAATGGCTTTAATCTGAATTTCCTGGTGATTATTTACATGCTTATTGATTTATAATCCACTGATCATTTACATCCTTTTTTTCTTTGTGATTGTGGCTATTCAAATCTTTTCCTCATTTATTGTGCTTTTTTTTTATTACTGAATTCTTCATTTATCCTGGATTCAAATCCTTTGTCAGATATGTGTATTGCAAACATTTATTTCCTAACTTGTGTCTTGCTTCTTCATTTTATTAGTGATGTTTATCCAGAGCAGATATCTTTAATTTGGAGAAATTTTATTTGTCATTTTAATTTTATGGCTAGTGGTTTTTCTACACTTTGGGGTAGTGCTTTTTCTGCCCTTTCTAATAAACATTTTTCTTATCCCATAATTGTAAAAATTATTTTTCTGCATTTTCTTCTAGAAGTCTTCAAATATATATATATATGACATTATATTAATGTATATTTTAAATATATCTTAGATCAAGTTTCTTGAAAAAAATACTGAGATATTTCTAAACAGTTTGATTGGGGGAGAACTCTTAAGTATAATACTCGTAAGGGATTAAAGGCTCTTGGAGTTGGGATTGACCAATAATTAGAGGCAAACCGCCACATGGAAGGAGAAGGGATATAGGCATAGCTGACTCTCTTTGGCCAGGAGCAAATTTCAGAGAGGAATTCAGCTTTAAACCTGAGCATGCCAGATTTGGTCCAAGGGCCATACTTAACCCCTGGTCCAGCTATAGTATATCACTTGCAAATTAAAATAATTTACTCTTTCCTCACCAGTTCTGATAACTCTCTTTGATTTATTTTATCTAATTGCCTTGGTGACATATAAAAGCATGTTAAGAATTTATCCCTGTTTGTTTTTTCTTGACTATTTTTTATTAGACATAGCTATTGGCTTTTGTCAGACAGGGTTTTTTTCCTGCATTATGAAGATAATAAAGGTATTTTATTAGCTAGATCTATTAAATAGTGCATTAATATTGATGAACTGTACAGAGCTGAACCAATCTTACAGTCCTGAAATAAATTCTACTGGATTATTAAGAAGTTTTTCTCACTAGACTACTTCTTAAGATGTAGTCTAGAATATAGAGTATATATATAGAATATAGAGTATAGAGTCTAGAATATAGACTAGAGAAGAATATTTTGAGAAATTTTTCACAGAATTAAAAAAAAGTAAAAACTAAACAAAAAAAGAAACAATAAAAATTAAAAAAAAGGTTTAATTATGCTTCCTAAGGGAATTTTTATAAAACTAATTCTTGTTATAGAGGTAAATCAAGTGGTTTTATGGCAATTGTCAAAATAGAGCTGTGCTACTTGTCTTGAAAAATATTTCCACACAGTGACTCTACCAATTGTGGACAGAGGGTGAATAAGTATTATGTGCAAGAAAATCCAAATTTAAGACTTAAATGATTTGGATGAAACTTCATTAAATTAAATACTATTTTAATTTTTCTATATGTTAATATTATGCATTCTCCATATGATGTGATGAGAATGGAACTTTATCTCTTTGGTCTTCCTCTCAAAACCCACAACCACTGTCTAGTCATGAGAATAACTTCAAATAATCTAATAGTGAAAGACAGTTTACAACATTCCTGACCAGTTGTCCTCAAAACTTTCAAGGTCATCAAGAAAAAAAGAATTGTCTAAGAAACTGTCACAATCTAGAGGACTTTAAGGAAATATGATTACTAAACAAAGTGGTGTTTGGATGAGATGATTCTGGTACAGAAAAAGCACATTAGATAAAAATGTTTTTAAATGTTTTTAAAAATATCCAAATATACTTTGGTAATAATAATTTATTGATATTGGTACAAATGCATCATATGAATATAAAAAAATTATAAGGGACACTGGATATAGGGTTATGGGAACTCTTTGTACTATCTTGGTAACTTTCTTATAAATTTCAATCTATTCTAATATAAACATTTATTATATAAAAAGCTTAGTGATTTTTAATTATGTCTCTTCTAACTATACACTTAATGGAACCTAGGTATAGTTTACCAAATAGGATTCTTTTGTAAGTGTAAACCAAAATGTAGTTGCTTATGCTTGTAATTGTCATTTTGTTGTTATATTTACCCCTTTTAAGCAGTGTAAATGGTTTCTTGAGTTATAATTAGGTCTATTAGTCATTTTTGGATCTTTTAATGTTTTTTTATATACATGCGGATAAAGACAAAATAAAAATAGTCTATTAAAATATTAAAATAAGGTATCCTTTGTTTATTAGTGCAGTATTTAGATTTTTCCTCTTTGGCAGTCATTCCAATACTTAATACATAGCTTCACAAACACCAAGATCTAATTAAGAAAAAAGCAAGATAACGAAAATGGTTTTTCTTCATGTAATGGAGAAAAAAACAGTAACAAACAAAAAGTACTTTCAATGGTTTGAAGCAAACATCTCCTCCAAAATTCCATATATACCTAAAGATATATCTCATATGTATATACATTTGTTCACTGTTCTTTAAATAAACATTACGCACTATTTTGTGAGTAATTTTTAAATCCTTTATCGATGTGTAACTGAAATCAATAAACCATGTATATTTAAAGTATATAACTGAATGCATTTTGACGTGTGTGTGTGTGTGTAAGTGAGGGAAACCATCCCCTCACCACAATTACAACAGTGAACATATCCATCATATCAAAAGTATCCTGGTACTACTTTGCAATCCCTCCTGCCTTTTATGCAGATTCCCTCATTCCTAAGCAAACAATCACTGATTTTCTTTCTGTCACTACAGATTAGATTATGTTACCTAAAATTTTATAGATATGGAATAATATGCTATGTTCTCTTCTGATCTGGCTTTTTTGTGAAGCATAATTATTTTGAGAGTCATTCCTTTTGTTTTGTATAACAAAAGTTCATTCCTTTTTACTACTGAGTAATATTCTATTGTATGAATATGGTAAATTTCTTTTTCCTTTTATCTGTGGGTGGACACGTGTGTTATTCCCAACTTTTGGGCAATAAATTGATATGAACATTTATGTGCAAATTTTCATATGGTCATATATTCTCTTTTTTTTGGAATAAAATGACTGGATTAAAGAATAGGCTTAACATTTAAAGTGCCAAACTGTTTTTGCAAAGTGACTGGACCTTTTTCATTCTTAGCTGAAATATTTATTAAAAAAATTAAGTACATATAGTCTATAAATCCATAAATAATAAAAACACAAAGTAATGTTTAAAAAATAGTGGGGAATCTTTGTGCCTATTTAATGTACTCCTACTAGACTTGATATTTCTCAAAGGAAGTTTTTTCTTACTATAAAGTTTTCTACGAGTAATCAAATAGCTTCAAGTAGTGAAATTAGCTTCTCAAAACTCAGAAAATTACTAAGTTGATGGAAAATCCGGAACATGCCTAGTTAAAGTTAACTGTGTTATATATTTAGCCATTTTTTAATTACACCAAGAGAAGAACAAATTGTCTGGATTTCTGTGGTCCAAAAAATACTTCTGGGCTCGAAATTCACTTCTACATCAAATACTTATATTCGTACTTCTCATACGAACACATTATCATTTGATCTTCTATTTCAGTCATGTCATCTGGGATAGCATTACTAGGTACTAACCCATAGGAAAAAAGTAAGGTGTGCATGCCTTTTTTTCTCTTATGTTAATTGTTTTAAGGTAAATGTGGTAGAGAAATAATATAGCATAAGCACTTTCTAAGAAGTTTTTCCTAGTTCCTTTAAATTTGAGTTTATAAAGACTCAGATATTTTCATATTATGTATTTGTATTATCATATTTATTGTGAGAAAAGCTCTAATTTTGCTCCCAACATTTATAATATTTTTGGAGTTTTACAATTTTAATCTAAATATTTACTTTTTAAATCATTTCAGGAGTGATGCTTTTTACAAAAAATTCAGGTTGGGGGCCGTGCTCTGAATCTCCACTTAACACTGAGATAGTGAAACTCCACTGACACAAAAGCCATGAAAGCCCCTGGAATATGATTCCAGTAAATAGTACTATAAGCGCAGCTCAGACTGTTTATGAGGAAACACCTTTTTTAACGTTGCACTAATACTTTAAACCTAAACTTCTTGCCATTTAATTGAAATTACATTACTTCCATGACTGGTATAAATTTTTTCAACACATGGTCTTATTTTGCTTTTACTTCTTTATGCTGTTATGTTTGTTTTTCCCTTCTGAGGTACAGTGCTTTAAGACATGTGACAAAATGTAATTCCTACTAATATTTTCCTGACTCAAGGGTGTCTATTTTTATTCTTGGGTAAATATTTTCATAAGTGATTGGGATAAAAATAGAAGCAAATAAAATAAATTACAAAATATCTATTTCAAATAATTTCAACTCCAGATTTTCCATGAAACCTGAGTAAACTAGGTGGCATGAAATTACATTAATGAAAATGTCACGTTAGTAATAACTGTGTTGACATGAAAGACAGCCAGTATAGTCTACACTTAAACATGCTCTCCGTCAAATCCGCTAGGCTACCACAAGGATATCGTTGAAATCTAATGGACCTAAAATTTGTGTCATGTTTTTTAAAGAGCATAAAAATGCTTTAATGATTTTGGTGATAATTATGCATTACTGTCAATCAGGCTGTTTCCATGTTCCTCTCTAGGATTTCTTAAAATTAGAGCAGTAACTCAATACAACATGCAAATACTTCATGCTGTCTATTCTTAGCCTTGCTTAATGTTATTTTTACAGTCAGACATGTCATTCTGCTCAAGAAGAACAATTTTACCAGTTGTCATCACATTTTTGAGAACTTGACTTCCCAATTTAATGATCTATAATCAAAGAGATATATTCTGCCCTGACCATGTCATATTAATCATCCTTCCTTTAATCTCTTTCCATTCCTCAGGATAAGAACATCAGCTTAGGTGATAACTCCAATCAATGTAAAAAAAAAAATACCCTCTACCAAAATTTTCAAATAAGCTGTATTTTGATATTGTCCAATTAGTAATAGTTTTTAGTCTCAGTTGTCTTATTAGCAATTATAGTGTTTACCACTAAGCAAAAATTGGTGATCTAACCCTAACCAAAAATGTGACCTTCATAGGCATTTATTTCTGCTTCTCTGGACCAGAAATATATTTTTAGATTATTAGACAATAATAGCTAAAGAATATAATATCTGAGAGAATGTAATTAAATGAAATGAGTCTTATGATAATCAAGGTTTATCTCTGAGACTTACGTTCTGGCCATAGTCTAAGTTTAAGTCACAAACTGTAAAGGGTTTGAGAGTTTATGCTAGTTACAAGTGAGCTAACCAGTTAGTTTCCTATAGATACATACATACACATGCTCAAGTCATCTGGACAAGAAAACAGACTTCTTATTTTTGTCCAGAGGATTTGTGTCAGCTCCTCATACTCTAATTCCATATGCGATGACACTTGAGCCAGCTGTTATAGGCATGTATTTGTACCACAGGAGAGAAATTCTGAAATTATGAAACTCTGATCTTAGAGAGCAGATGTTGGCACATCTGAATATCCAACTTTTGAGAGAGAGCAAGAAAGACCTTTACTCTAAATGTAAACAAGTTTTCTCTGGAGAGGGAAGGGAACATCTCTAGTTTTCCTTCATCACCATGGAATATATAGAGATGTCACTGAGTTTTATTATTCTTAGAACATAAGCAAATGGTTTCAATGGGGGACTCTATTTAAGTCTCTTGAATGCAGTCTCAAACTTCCAAGGTATGTGTGTCATTCAATCATCTTATAATTTAGATGTCTCTTTTCTAAGAAAGCACTGACCATGCAGAAACATAAAAATATGAATAGAGTGTTGTCTCTGGAACTGTAGATAGGGGAAATCCAGGAAGAACATAAGAGCCATGCTGAATTGAGGATAAAGAGATTGGAATTCAGAGAAAATGAGGTATCTTGAATTTGTAGAATATATATCCAGAGAAGTGGGAGCTACATAGAGAAAGAGCTCAAACAATCTTTATCAGGGTACCCTTAAACCAGAAGATGAATATTAAGCAATGCATGCATAGAGTGGCACTCCATAAACCAAACAAGAAACAACCAAGAAGCTGTCTGCTGAAGTTCACATGGGGCTTGGAGACGTTTGAATTCAGACTAGCTAAAGTGAAGAGCCTTATTGAGGCATTTAACAGAGTCCAGAAGGAATAAACCATAATAGTAATAGTCTAAAGTCTTTTAAATAGTCTAAACCATTACAAAGATGACTCCAAACCTGTTCTAAGCAACCTAAAAACAAGGCTCAAGAAAATTTAAAGGAACTTAAGTGTTTTTTAGAATAAAGAAAGGAAGAAACAATTGTTGAAGAAAGACAACAAAACATAAAACTTACAATGTCCAGCAAATAATAATAACTACTAGACATAGGAAGAAGCAGGAACATAAGACCCATAACCAAGATAAAATTGAGTCACTAGCAATAGAAACAGAAATAATAAACATGACTGAATTACCAGACAAGCACTTTAAAAGAACAATTATAGCTAAATTCAGATTTAAAGGAAATAGGTAAACATAACAATAGTAATATAAAACATGAGAGAATCCAACATAACATCTAGAATAAAAATAAATAATAAATGCATATCTGGAAAAAATGTTCATTGAATGCTATACAGGAAAAGAAGAAAGTCAAACTTATAAAACTTATGGGACTTTTTTTAAAAGAGATTTTATTTATTTATCTGAGAAAGAGAAAGAGAAAAAGAGACAAAGATAGTGAGAGGGAGCACAAGCCAGGAAGAGAGGGAGAAGCAGAAGCAGGCTCCCCAGTGAGCAGGGAGCCTGCGGTGGGGCTCGATCCTAAGACTGCAGGATCATGACCCTCAAGGCAGACACCCAACCAACTGAGCCAGTCAGGCGTCCCAAAAAAGTCAAACTGAAATACCAGATAAAGCATAACAGTAGATAAATGAAGTGAAAGACATAGTATTAGAAAAATATTAAAACTGAAAAAGTACAAGAAAATTGCTATGAAAAATATGGACAGACTGTAATCTGTGAGATAATATTAATATATATGTATTAATGTAAATATGTGATATTTGAAATGTATTTGAAAAATAATGACAGAAAATTTTCCATATTTAATGAAAATGGTAAAGCCACAGATTTGATATTCTCAATGAAAACGATAAAAATAAATATAAAGAAAAACACAACATAAAGTATTATAATAAAATTTCCATAAGGCCTAAAACCAGAAAAGCCCAAAATCAGCCAGAGGGTAAAATAAGTATACTCCTAACTGCTGTGTAAAGAAAAACAGCGTGAGGGAAAAGGTTAACGATCTAGAAAAAAACAAGAAGTGAGGTCATTCTGCTCACACTGCAGAAGGGGTCAGCTATCTACAGATTCCTGTACATGACAACAGACAAAGTTCTTCCATACTTTCAGGTCCATTCAGAGCTTTTTCTAAAGTTTGAGAAATCGTTGGGGTAAGGTATGAAGGAAACAGAGTGAGCAGTAACAAAGATGGGAAGTATTTCATGCTTGATGTATGTGTGATACTTAAGGCCCCAGAGAGAACTCAACAAATGGTAGGACTTGCATTCAGGAAGCCCTGCCAAGTATGTGGTTCAGAATAAACACCCGAAATTAAGACCAAGTTCTGCCATGCTGCTTGCAAACCCATTCTGTAATGCCTCAAAGAGGCACCTTTGAAAAGTAATATTCAGACAGAAAACGTGTATCTGTCATAATTACTATCTTCTATTTATATTTAATAACTTCCTATTGTTGCAGTTATTAATATGTTCTGGTAGAAGTTTTGGGCAATGTAATTAAGGATTTCAAGTTTAAAATGTCCTCCTCCTGACAGCTGGTAAGCTTTGCTAGTAAAAATTAATTTTCTGCCTAAATGCTGAAATGTAGAATTATATTGTACTTGATTTGGGGGAAAAGAGGAACATGAAAATTAGCCCTTAATCTTTCTGCTGAATTTCATATATAAGGTATTATGTTTTTTCACCTGTATTATACCTCCCAAAAATTGTGGAAGAATGCTTTAAAAATGTCACTCTAAACATTTCTTAATATATGATTTTTCTTTGCCTCTCTATTCTCCTGTCAGAATAAAAGACTATGTCTTTATAAGCTAATGATTAATTTTTCCCAGGTGTTGGAGATTATTTTAATGCTTCCATCTTTAAGACTCTTATGTTTAAATAATGATTTGGCATCCCATTGTGCTTATCAGTCAGTTCTGTGTTTCTCAAATTAATAAAAGAGTTAATAAAGCTGTCTTTAACTATGATTTTCTTTACTGAGGCAGTGATCTTATGTTTCTGTTTAATGAACTTTCAATTCAGTTAAACATTTTTAAATAAACACAAAAATTCCTCTACCAAACTTAGTTTACCAAATAGAGAGGACGGAATTCCTAAATAGTTCACAAGCACATCATTAGCCTCGCTGACCTTTGGAAGCCTGGCTGCAATCCTACCATAGATAGTGGTTGTTGACACCTCCACGTCATTCTGAAATGCATCTTTGAAAATCTCCTTTCTTTTTAAGTTCAAGAGGAAAGCAACATAGTTGACACACAGGTCCAGCCGCTAAAATCTGCCTCAAGGTCTTGCCCCATGTGTTCCTCTCACCTTACACCTTCTCCAAAATCTGCCATAAATTAGGTACATACCAGGCGCCTGGGTGGCTCAGGGGGTTAAGCCTCTGCCTTCGGCTCAGGTCATGATCTCAGGGTCCTGGGATTGAGCCCTGCATGGGGAAATCTCTGCTCAGCAGGGAGCCTACTTCCCCCTCTCTCTCTGCCTGCCTCTCTGCCTACTTGTGATCTTTCTGTCAAATGAATAAATAAAATCTTAAAAAAGAAATAGGCACATACCCTGGGGTGAATAAACGAAAAGTATAAGGGAATTGTAATTGTTGCCACTGATCCGAAATAAAAGTCTAGGGAAAAGGAGCCTGAAAAACACAATTTCATGAACGTGGATACTCCTGTGAATTCTCTTTTTCTTACCGCAGTTGTTAGTTCTCTCCTTAAAGACCCTGGTTCTCGGAACAGGCCGCCTGCGGCTGGCACCGGGGCCACCAGGAGGGCTGTGCCACGGCCGCCTCCAGGCCAGCACGCTCATGTAAGTTCTCTTAATAACAAAGAACCTTAAAAATAAAAATTTATACTCAGAAAATGGCAGCATTTTTTTAGGTCTCTCTTTGGCCCTCCCGCCGGTCCTAGGGAGCTCGGGTTCCACATCCACTCCCAGCACCGAGAGATCACAGAACAGTGAACCCTTGTGGGGTGCCCCTTAAATTTTCTATTATCCATAAAGCACTTGGCATATTTCTGTCACAAACCAAGCCCTCAAAAACATTGGTCATTAAACTGTGTTGGGCTTTTTATGGAGGGTGAAAGGTATGTTCTTTCTTCATGATGTGTTTAATAAAATATACAAAACACCCCTAGTTGTTAATATGCCACAGAAAAAGCAGCAACGGCAGGACAGCTTCATACAATGGGAAGTGTTAAGGCGCTCCAGCACACTTAACTGAAAAATCAATCCAAAGCTTGCTTTATTTGGACCTATTTTATTGAAGGTAAGGATAATGTCAAAGGAACCAGCATTCTCACTTAATTCTTTCCCTGCCTCTTCAACTGTACTTTCAACATCCCTGGAGGCTCTGATCCGGGTGTATATGACCAGACATTGGACAGACGCCTGCCTTTTCCAAGGCGAATCGCTTTTACTAAAACATATTGTGAGCGGCATTTTACCCTAAAACATGGCATTTTAGAGGTCAGAATAGTACTTCTCTAGCTAAAAGTAATATTAGAAAATGATTCTTACCAAATAATAAACACCTGCCATTGTATATATATAGAGAGAGAGAGAGAAAGGAAGTGAAATACTTTTCATGTCAAAGATTCAATTCTCTTTTTCTATTTTACGATCAAGATCACTAAGCACCTTACACGTGCAATAAACGGAACAATGCTTCATTGTCATGCTTTAGATTGCAAACCTTGTATCATTCTACTTCAAATCATCCCGAGCAGTCGCTGAAAACATCATCAGTGTCCCTTCCCTAAAGGGACATTGGAAACATTTTCATAATGGAGGGCAGGCATATTTTGAAAGTAGGTTATTATTTAATAAGGTTAAAAAATCATCAGTTCAAGCTAGGCTAAAGACATATAAATACAACATTAGAAATAACAACAAATGGGGTTGTCTGCCTGGCTCAGTTGATAAGAGCATGCAACTCTTGATCTTAGGGTCATGAGTTCAAGCCTACTTAGAAAAAGAGAAGGAGGGACGCCTGGGTGGCTCAGTTGGTTAAGCGGCTGCCTTCCGCTCAGGTCATGATCCCGGCATCCTGGGATCGAGTCCCACATCGGGCTCCTTGCTCGGCAGGGAGCCTGCTTCTCCCTCTGCCTCTGCCTGCCTCTCTGTCTGCCTGTGCTCGCTCGCTCTCTCTCCCTCTCTCTCTGACAAATAAATACATTTAAAAAAAGAAAAGAAAAAGAGAAGGAAAAGAAAGGAAAGAATGGTAAATGAAAAATAAAAGGTTTTAGGTCAGTGATTGAGCCTGAAAGTATCATTATTTTATATAAATCAATGTGCTATCAAATAAATAAGAATTATCCATTTTAGAAAGATTGTTTCCCATATAACAGAAATATATCTGTGCATATAAAAAAGCAAGAATACTAATTTTATGAAATCATTATCTTTCCCATATGCATGTACACACGCACCTTTATCTTGATTTGTGTCCAGTTCTCTGAGGTTGAATGAATTGAATGGTGGGGAGTGCGAGAGGAGGGAAGAAAAAAAATACGGGAAACAGAAGAAATACGGCAACTTTGTTTTCATTCCTCAGAATGCACCCACTAAAAAGGGGGAAATGAATTTCAGAAACTACATGTGCTACGCAGAAAACTTGGTAGCAGATGTACATTCTACTGGCCCTGTTTATGAATTAATTCTAGAAACGTTTATTGAACATTCATTACATATCGGTTACTGTCCTCGTCACTGGAAACACGATGAGTACATCATGGTTCTTGACATCAAATGTTCATGATCTAATAAGGTAGACAGACTTGCAACCAGATAAATGCATTAAGATGTATTAGGATTGGAATATAAAAGTGAGCATGGGTCAACACCTGGAAATCAGGGGGAGTCATTATTCCCTCGCCATGTGGAGGAAGGAGGAGGCCTCATTAAATCCCAGTTGGACATGGAGGTTGTGGATACACTGGGATGTTAAGGAAGACCATAAATTTGCTAGACAGAGAATCTGATAAGGGCACATAGGCCAGAAAGCTTGTTCAAAGGAAGATCTGTGAGTTATTACACTCTTGCTGGAAAACGGAGTGCAAAGGGGTAAATGGTAGCAGATAAGAGTAAAGTAAACCGGAACACAGAAGGCCTTGCCTAAGAATGCACGACATCTGGGGCGTTAGCGCTTGGCAGTGGGGAATTTAATTTGGAGGTCAGCAGGGTATACAAAACCTGTTGTTGGAAGAGAAAGCAGTCTGGCAGATACTGCAACTGTGGAGGGAAAGGAGCTCATAGAGGTGTATTAATACACGCAGGCTTGGTGCATATTATTTACTGAGTGGATTCTTTGATAAATTCTCCACGTCAGGAATCTGAAGATGGGATCTCTCTTTAGAACTCCCAAAACATACCGGAGGTCAAGACCGAAGCAAACTCTGACTCAGCCTTTCTAAAAAGCCCATTTTATTCTTTTAATCAGTGAGAGCAATATTTAACCCATATATGGCCAACTAACTTCTCCCCCAAGAGAAAGCCATAACTGTTAATGCACAAATAAACTATATTTTCTACTGGAGTTTATCCATATTTAAAAAAAAAAAAAGCAGTTTGGCTTGGAATTGTCAATTTAAACATCACATAATTGGTTAACATAAACATATGTTTTTATTTTTCTGCTGCTTTAAGACAGTGACTTTTGACTTCATCTCATACTTTTTTTACTTAATAAAACAAGTATTTCTTTCTGTTTGCTTTTTCAAGGCATAAAAAGTTTGTGTAATATTCATACCTCAATCAAAAGATAATAATTGTCTGATTTATGACCACCATTGTGCTGGGCACGGGATAACCAAGACTCAAGTTCTCAAATGCTCTTGGGGGAAATGTGTTCTT
Source organism: Mellivora capensis (assembly GCA_004024625.1). NCBI lineage: Eukaryota > Metazoa > Chordata > Mammalia > Carnivora > Mustelidae > Mellivora > Mellivora capensis. The sequence continues at coordinate 36,716 of PISX010010499.1, read as the reverse complement.
TGCTTCGGAAAAGAAGATAAACATACATGGAAAAAAAAACCAGGAATAAGTGTCACACTACCTTGTTCTGATTATTAGTACAACACTAATGGAGAATAGTGTAGCATCAGTAACAACTGGGATCATTCACCTTAAAAAGGGGACTCAAAACAGAAATAGTACTTAACATATACCTAAGAAGAAGAGAGAGGAATTTTTAGTTTAATTCTAAATATGATAAATTAGAGGCTGTCTTTAATGTATGTAGTAGGATTCCAAGTCACATTCACTCTCAGAAGGAATCAGTTTAAGGTTGTAAAAGCGAAGTCTTCTGGAATGTGGGGAAAAGGGGAGGTAGCACATGTACCATGTATTTATTATCCCTGACAAATGTGTACAACATTTTGTATTAAAAAAAAACAAAAACAAAAGAATCACAACCAAAGATATGGAGGCACTCGTGAATGTACTGGGCTGGAGCTATAGGGATGCTCGATGAAGTAACGCTCACAATGAAAAAGTCTGTGTTACTAATTATGAGAAAATGAGGTCTATTCTCTAACTCACTGTTTGCCAATCAGTATATTTACTGGATAACCTGGGTCCTTCACCATGAAGCTTTTGGTGTTTATAACCTCTTAGTTTTATTTATTCTATCCGTGTTTTTAAACTAAAGGGTACATTATAAAATTATGGGTTCTGTGAGTGAGAAAGAAGCACATCTACTTCATATAATGTTCTGAGGCCAGAGAAGGTAACTGACAACTGGCTGAGAGGACTGCCCCCAAATAGATTGCAACGCCAATGCAATTGGTTATGGGGTTAATTTGGTGACTATTCACCACTACAATCTTATGTCTTTATTTCCCTGTTGTTCTTCTTTCCATACACACATTCAACTCAGCTATTCGAAACTACTTGCATTTCCAAAAAGCCCTTCCTACCTCTAGGCTTTTCCCACATTCACATGTTGCCTACAGTGATGCATTGCCTCTTCCATACCCCCACCGCCAACCTTCCTAAATTTCCTCTGCTACTATGATTATTGGAGATTTTAATTCAATTGAGTTACCAGATTTTTGCAGTTTCCTTAGCCCAACTTAAATGAATAAGTTACGTGTCTGCTCCCTTAATGTATCATTCATTACAGATTTTTCAGTTTTTTTGTTTTTGTTTTTGTTTTTGTTTACATTCCTTTGTCTCTCAATAAGTCTGTCTTTCCACTAATAGGTGAGCTTTATTTATAGTAACAGCATTCTCTTCTGTTCTCAGTGCTTCTAACAGTGCCTAGCAAGCAGATGGTGACTGACTAATAAATATTTGTTTAAAGCATAAAGAGTAAATAATTTTAAAATGAATCACCCTCCAACTTCATTTATTGAAGGAACTGTTCTTTCATTGAACAAAAAACTCATCTGGCTTTTCAACTGCCCTAATTTATGACTTAACTAGCTCTGTGATTATGTCTTTCTTTATTGTTCTGTGAATTTTTTTCCAAGCCACAAAATTATAGCAAATAGCATTTGGGGATTACTTCCCTAGATCCTATGAGTGAATGCCATAATAGATAATTTTGAAGAAAGCAGAAAATATTCATCAGTTTTCTGGTTAGTATGCACATACACTGCTATTTTCTTTCCCATATTATTATTTTCATAAAATTCTCCATATTTTAAATACTTACAAAATTGATGAAATTTTCATGTGTTATAAAGATTGAATTTATAATTATAAAATACAGAAAAGAATGAACATTTATGAATATTAAAGGGGAAATCATTTTAAATAGTAAAATAATTGAATAACATTCAGCACATTTTATGTCATGACCTCATAGAAACAAAAGAGACTTCAAATTTAATTCAATATATATCCTCTATTTTAGACTTTATAAATGAAGGAGACAAAGCCCTGAGAATTTCATGTGCCCAACTTGAGATGCCCATTTAGTAATAAAATGAACACAGACCTCTTGATTATTGATGAAGTTGTCTTTCCAGTCTACAACAATGACATTTCAAAGATTTTAGGAATGCGACATTTTGTACTTTACTGGATGTCTTTTCTGAATTTCTCTCATCTGACCAGTAAGCTGAAGTGCATTCCTTCCTTTGGAGGCAGCCGACTGATAAAGACTAAAGTATCCATTTAAACTGCTAATTTAAGGACACCTGGGTGGCTCAGTGTGTTCAGTGCCTGCCTTTGGCTCAGGTCATGATCCTGGGGTCCTGGGATGGAGCCCAGCTTGGGTCTCCCTGCTCAGCAGAAAGGCTGGCTCTCCATCTGCTTCTCCCCAGCCCATGCACACGCACGCTCTCTCTCTCTCTCTCTCTCTGTCTAATAAATAAATAAAATCTTAAAACAAAATTAAACTGCTATTTTAAAAAGTAAGTGATTTGTTCTTCATATAACAAGATCTGGGGGTGGAGGGAAGGGAATCAGAATTGAAACAGGTGCAACATTTCAAAAGTAATTTATTTTATTTTTTTAAAGATTTTATTTATTTATTTGACAGAGACACAGCACACAGGTAGGGAGAGTGGGAGAAGGAGAAGCAGGCTTCTCACTGAGCAGGGAGCCTGACGCGGGGCTCGATTCCAGGACTCTGGGTTCATGACCTGAGCCTAAGGCAGATACTTATTAATTTAGACTCTTTGATCATTAATTTCTCAGAGTGAGTTCAGAAAAGTACAAAGAAAGAAAAATGAGTAGTTTCCCTTACGAAGTTTGTGGATATTGGTGAATAGGATGGAGAAAAATTCTGCTTGTCAGCTCTAGGTTAGCTTTGGTCTTTAGCAAATGTGGTCCTTGCCACCAGGCTGGGAAGAAGAGTTCAAAGGGTGACACGGCCCCTCGTTACAAGATTTCTCACTGCCATTCCTGCAGAATACATGTGGCAGGGAAGAAGATGTTTCTGATATCATATGGCCTCGAGTTGGGGGAAGGGTGTCGAGAGGGGTGGTTGGCATGTTGCCAGATTCTGCTGTATGCGATCTTATCCTGTGCACATTACAGAAAGACAGTGCGCGGCACCAGCTGAGGGCTGGAGAGAAAGGGCAGCTGACTCTCCGGGGTTCATCGCGCTAAGGAAAATGAATGAGGTTAAGTATGTGCTGGAAGCAGCCCTGATGTCAGACAGGGTCAAGCCCAAAAGAGATACGAATGTCTGTATATATGGCTGAACTTCATAAATACGTAGTCATTCTTCCTCATATTTCTACTTTTAGACAATTTAAAGGGTGACCGGGAGGCAGCAAAAAAGTTTAAGGGCAGAAATTTAACCTGCATTTGGACAAACGTGATTTATAATGAATTTGACAAAACAAATAACACTACTTTCAACTAAATATTTCCATTAAAAATCACGGTGAAATCATCTGCTAAAATGTAAAAGAATATTTTTCATGTCTAAGATACATAGGATTATTAAAATAAATCTTATTACTAAATTATGCAAAGTATGATTTTTTAAATTTTTTTTATTTTTTTAATAAACATATAATGTATTTTTATCCCCAGGGGTACATGTCTGTGAATCGCCAGGTTTACACACTTCACAGCACTAACCATAGCACATACCCTCCCCAATGTCCATTACCCCACCCCCCCTTCCCGACCCCCCCTCCCCCAAGCAACCCTCTGTTTGTTTTGTGAGATTAAGAGTCACTTATGGTTTGTCTCTCTCCTGATCCCATCTTGTTTCTTTTCTTCTTTTCCTACCCCCCCAACCCCCCGTGTTGCATCTCCACTTCCTCATATCAGGGAGATCATATGATAGTTGTCTTTCTCCGATATTTCACTAAGCATGATACCCTCTAGTTCCATCCACGTTGTTGCGAATGGCAAGATTTCATTTCTTTTGATGGCTGCATAGTATTCCATCGTGTATATATACCACATTTTCTTTATCCATTCATCTGTTGATGGACATCTAGGTTCTTTACATAGTTTGGCTATTGTGGACATTGCTGCTATAAACATTCGGGTGCCCGTGCCCCTTCGGATCACTACGTTTGTATCTTTAGGGTAAATACCCATAGTGCAATTGCTGGGTCATAGGGTAGTTCTATTTTCAACTTTTTGAGGAACCTCCATGCTGTTTTCCAGAACGGTTGCACCAGCTTGCATTCCCACCAACAGTGTAGGAGGGTTCCCCTTTCTCCACATCCTCGCCAGCATCTTTCCTTTCCTGACTTGTTAATTTTAGCCATTCTGACTGGTGTGAGGTGATATCTCATTGTGGTTTTGATTTGTATTTCCCTGAATTCTGCAAAGTATGATTTATATAATCCAGTCTATGGGTAGTGAGTTAATCCTAGAATGACTAGCATAGCAAAAATCAAGTCTTGTAGAAAAATAAAATGGTCATTTCAAAATCATAGCAATTTTCTGTCCTCATAGTGAAAAATAATTAGCTTTTCTATCATTTTCAATTAAATATTAGTGAAGATTTAATTTAAAAGTTCACATTTTCACAAACTCAGAATTTGTGAATTTGTAAAAGTTTGAATACATATATGTATTTTTAAAGATTTTTTACATATTTGAAAAAGAGAGAATAGGGAGGGAGAGAGCATGAATGGGGGGAGAAGGAGAAGCAGGCTCACCACTGAGAGGGAAAAGAAGGCTCCCTGCTGAGTGGGAGTCAGACATGGGACTCAATCCTAGGGCCCCAGGACCATGACCTGAGTTGAAGGCAGAAGCTTAACCAACTGAGCCATCTAATTGGTCCAAGTTTTGCACATATATTAAAATAGGTTTTATTCTTAATAATATCAAGAATTAATAATATTCTTACTTGTTAATTCTAACATAGAGTTTGTTAAAAAAAACAATGCTGTGATATATAAAGGATTACAAAAGTCATTATTATCCACTTTAGAAAATAATGTCTTATCACATGTTTTTAAAAACATGCATAAAATTTTATTTTATAATTCACTTATTGACACGTATAGCTTTGACTATATCTACATGTATTTATTCATCTATTTCTGGCAATTCAGAATTTTCACATTAAAACTGCAGTATCTTTTTACTGCGTCACCTAGTTTCTTACCCACATTACCTCATATCTTCTCCCATTAGCAGCATCTCCATCTACCTAATTTTTGAGACTGAAAATTTTTGTCTTTAAGTTCTTATTCCCTTACACTCCTGCCATTCGGGTGGCATTCAGACCATGCCAACTTTTGACTCTCACTTATTGGTTGAGTCTAGCTTTTCTTCTCTTGATTTAGTGAAACTGCCATCTTTTTCTGTTTCGCACCTGGGCTGTTATATTACCTCTTCCACTGGTATCTGCTACTAGTTTCTTCCCATTCCCACATAGCTTCTAATGTTTTAATTTCCTCACTATGACTCTCAGTTCTGAGTAAAACCCTCTATTGAATGGCTACAAGATGAAATCCCACCTGGCTAGATGGACAAAAAACCCCAACATATCTGGCTCCAAATTACTATTTTAGCATTGTCTTCAACCACCTCTTCCGTTTCTATTAGGAATACACCCAAAGTTTCCCCCTTCTTGATGCTCCACTTGTTCTAACTACTTTAAGTGAACTTTATGCTAATTCTTTTTCTTTACTTTTTTTTTTTTAATTTAAATTCAACTAAGTAACATATAATGTATTATTTGTTTCAGGGGTACAGGTCTGTGATTCATCATTCTTACACAATTCACTCTCTCTTTAAGTCCCAAACTTAACATAAAATTTTCCGCAGACAGAGAGCGATGATCACTCTCTATCTACCATTCCCTACCACACTTCAATCACATTATTGTTTTACTCACCGCATTGTAATATTAACTTAAAGCTGCCATTTTCACTAAGTACTATAAGATCAATGTTTAAAAATAAATTCTAGTTTTTATTTATTTGGCAGCATGTGGAAAAGATCCTGGAGTTCAGCAGAGGCTAAAAAGGTTTCTTGAAAGAATCGGAGGTTTGTTCAAATCACGGAACTGAGTGAATGAAAATTTGGGTAATGATGTTAAGCACTTGTCTTCAGAAGAATAAATAAAAGAAATGGCAAGAACATCAAAATAATGATAAATTATTTTTTAGCATTTTTATCATGTTTTAGGTAATGTATTATCTCAATTAGCAGGACCTCTACATGTGATCATGTGAAATATAAATGGAAACTACAAATAGTTTATCAAATCTTGCTCTGGATTCAGAAAGTACAATGATAAGGCAATTTTATACAGGGGCAGCTTAAATCACAATATCCTCCTTCAGTTACAATGAATGTCCTCCAGCTTCACTCCTTCAGGCTTACACATCTGCTTTGTTCTGATGGGATTGTTTAGATTCTTTTACTGATAACTGCAAATAGCAGTCCTACAAGGTGGTACAGCCCATTATTTACTGAAGATCTACTTTCAGCAGGATGCAGAGAATTCTTTTATCCAAAGATACAGTAATAAATGGGTTATTTTATTAAACATTATGCCTTTTCATTCTTTTTACTTTATTGTTAGGTAAGACTTTGATTTGATGCTGTTAGTCATAAATCAATGGTTTTAAGGAGTAAATGTCATAAATACTTTTTTCAAATCTTTAAGACATAAATGTAGAGGCCCTTAAGATGCAGTGTTCAGAATGCTTTATGTTATTGTAACATTTTTTTATAAACTATACTTAACTAAAATACTTAATAATAAGTAGTCTATACAGGCTTGATTTTTTCTTAATACAATGTTATCAGAATGAATATGTTTAAATAAAATAAACCAAAACTATTTTTTATTTTCCATTTATCTGTTCTGACTTGTGAAATTCCTTAGGTTCAACCTCAGCCTGATCCCATTAAGTGGTTACTGTAACTATTTCCAGTTTTTCATGGCATTAGTTTACAATGACTTGTCCCCATTTCTTTGTATCACATTAATTCTGTTCTCATGTACCTACAGTTTTGCGCATCCTTACTCATCCTCTTGTTTCTGGGCAGTGAATTTATATTGATTCAGTTGGAATCACTTCAAATCCATAATAATTCAGATACTATCTGAGTCTTCTAGCAAGATCACACATTTTACATAGAAAGTAAGCATAATAAACACAATTTCGCAGAAAATATTTCAAGTATTTAAGACATTAAACTGTCTATAAGTATTCCCAGGTCCTGAAATTGAAACAATGTGAATACTATTTTTTCTTCATTTTCTCTTTTTACCAAATAAGTCACCTAAGCATCTTTATAAAGAGAGATTTTTTTTTTAATATATTTCATTTCTTTAAAATACCTTACAAATCATCAGACAGGTAACAATCAGTCATTCTAAGAAAATAAATATCATTTTATCAACTTAGGCAAATTTATGATTTACTTTCATAGAAATGTTTAGATCAAAATGATTTATTATTAACTTTGCCACTTATCTCTGTTCAATAATTCTCATTTATGGTACAGAATCTATTGTTTTAAACAAAAATTATGGTGGTGCTTCTTAATACATTTCAAACAAAAACACTTCAGTTTAGTTTTCATAAGTGTTTTGGAGTGAATTATGTCCTCTCAGAATACATGTGTTGAAGCCCTAATCCCAAGTACCTCCTTATGACTGTATTTGGAGACAATGTCTGTAGGAGATGAATAAGTTGAAATGAAGTCATTAGCTCCTAATCTGATATGATGGGTGTCCTTATAAGAAAATTGATTAGGACTCAAAAAAGACACCAAGGATGACCATGTTAAAAGGCATAAATAGGGTGGCCTTTTATAAGCCAAGGAGAAAGGTTTCAGGGCAAACCAAGCTTGCTGACACATTTGTTTTGGACTTTCAGCCTCCAGAACCATAAGAAAATAAGTTTATGATGTTTAACGCATCTAGTCTGTGGTATTTTGTTATGGCAGCCCCAGTAAATCAATACAATAGATTTTGTGAGGTGTGAGTTAATACTCTTTACTCAAAGAATTTATTTTTCTTGAAGATAGCATATGACCACACAGATTTTGTATACAAACCAATGTAGGTAAAAATCCCAACACAGCTACTTAATTGTTGCCTGATTGACTAAAACTCACTGAACTTCAATAAGCCCATTCAGAAATGGGAATAATTGCATCCAGCTCATAAAAATATTTGAAGATACAGATGTGGTGAAAAGAAGGGCCATCTGTACCCCAATGTTCATAGCAGCAATGGCCACGGACGCCAAACTGTGGAAAGAACCAAGATGCCCTTCAACAGACGAATGGATAAAGAAGATGTGGTCCATATACACTATGGAGTATTATGCCTCCATCAGAAAGGACGAATACCCGACTTTTGTAGCAACATGAACGGGACTGGAAGAGATTATGCTGAGTGAAATAAGTCAAGCAGAGAGAGTCAATTATCATATGGTTTCACTTATTTGTGGAGCATAAGGAATAACACAGAGGATATGGGGAGATGGAGAGGAGAAGGGAGTTGAGGGAAATTGGGGGGGAGATGAACCATGAGAGACTATGGACTCTGAAAAACAACCTGAGGGTCTTGAAGGGGCTGGAGGTGGGAGGTTGGAGGAGCCAGGTGGTGGGTATTATGGAGGACACGCATTGCATGGAGCACTGGGTGTGGTGCAAAAACTATGAATTCTGTTAAGCTGAAAAGAAATGAAATTAATAAAAAAAAAGAAAAAAAAGAAAATTAAATGAGTTTAGATATAGATATAGTAAACTAACTGAAATCATTAATTTCATTGATCATTTTTAAAGTGAAAAAGATTTTGCTTACTTTTGGAAAACTTCTACTTAACTAAAATATTTACTTGTCACTGTTTTGTTTTCTTTTTCTTTCTTTCTTTCTTTTTTTTTTTTTTTTAAGAGACTGACCCTGGTTGTTTTATTATCTTTTGGTCATCTTCTTGAATAGCTCTCATTTATTCCAGGCTATCTGTTTAAAAGCACTATGTTCTTGATTAATAACAATTAAAACATCCCAAACCTCACAGCATAAATCAACAATAAGTGCATAATACCAGTTACACTTATAGATGTGTAATGTTTATTTTTCAGGATGGATGTGGCTCAGAGAAATACAAAAATGTTAATCCATTCATTTCTTACCTGTTCAGTCTTATTTAAATTTATATTAATTACATTAAATTAAAAACTCAGTTTCTCAGTCAAACCAGCCGGTGTTCATGGGCTCAGTTGCTACACGTGGCTGGGAGGTACTCTACTGACCTGTGAAAATACGGGACATCCCACCGCCTGCATAAGTTTTCTAAGGCTGTGCTGCTAGTCACTGACTACAAAGAACATGAAAAACAAAGTTCAAATGATTTCATAAGGAAACCAAGAAGTTTAAATTCTCCAATTACTGGCAGTCATTTCCTATGGAGGTCTTGAAGTAGTCATAAAACAATATCCATGCTTAATTACAAAAATGTGAGAGACACCTGGGTGGCTCAGTTGGTTGAGCGGCTGACTTCGGCTCAGGTCATGATCCCAGCGTCCTGGCATCGAGTCCCACATTGGGCTCCTTTCTTGGCGGGGAGCCTGCTTTTCCCTCTGCCTCTGCCTGCCACTCTGTCTGCCTGTGCTCGCTCACTCTCTCTCCCTCCCTCTCTGACAAATAAATAAATTTAAAAAAAAAAGTGAAAGATGCATAATTCCTATATCAATAAATATTTCAAAGTAAAGTTTTCTTTTTTAATCATAAAACTTGAAATATGTCAGGAAACTTGGCTTCATTTCCTTTTTTATAATCATGGAAATAGATAATTAAATGATGTTTATTAAAACTCCCTCTGGCACTCAATATTTCAAAATAATATACTCCTTATTATTGGATATCAAAGAAGAAGAAGAGAAATAGTTGAGAGATCATTCAAATTAATTTAACCTATTAAAATGTCTACTCATGTATATCAATTTTTATTACATTCTGTGGCCTACAGGATTATAATGATATTATAGAAATATTTCCTCTAGTTCAAAGAAAATGAGAATGTATACTCAGAATAATCTGGAGGAATCATTGTTAAAAAGAAATGCTTAAAATGCTATTTCTCTTCATTTTTTAGTGGTACCTCAAAAGCATAGTAATATATCAAGCTGGAACTATTATCATAACTTCTTCCAAGGACCGTAATATTGATACATTAGATTTAATTACATAAATGTTTACAAAGGCGTCTGGGTGGTTCAGTAGGTTAATTGTCTAGCTTCAGCTCAGGTCATGATCCCAGGGTCCTGGGATTGAGTCCCAAGTCATGCTCCTTGCTCAGCAGGGAGTCTGCTTCTCCCTCTCCCCCCTGCTTAGGCTCTCCCTCTCAATACCTCTCTCTCAAATAAATAAATAAAATCTTCAAAAAATGTTTAGAATATTTTATTATTGTTACTTTGAAGTAGCATAAATTCAATTTTTGTGATCTATCACATGTTATTGTTGATAAGCCAATATTGATATATGATTACTAGCTAAAATCCATAGTTTACATTAACGCTCTCTCTTTGTGTTGTACCTTTTTAGGGTTTTAACAAATGTGGAATGACATGTGTCCACCATTACAATATCATACAAAATAATCCATTGTCCTAAAAATCTCCTGTCCTCCATCAATTCATTTCTCCATTCTTCAGCTTAAAACTCTGCAACCACTGATCTTTTCACTCTGCCTATGGTTTTTCCTTTTCCAGAATGCCATGAAGTTTGTAATGCCTAGCTGGCAGAGTTTTCAGACTGGCTTATTTCCTTAGCAATATGTAAATTGTATAGAAACTGTATGCGTGTGTGTGGGGGGGGGTGTGGGGGGGTGTGTCAAACCATTTCTTCCTTAAGTCTTGTTCATATCAGTAATTCATGTTATCAGTTGTCCAGTTGCTAAAACCAATAATAGAGTGTCCATTCTTGATTTCTCTCTTCCTATCTATTCTCTATCTGATATACAGTAAATCACCAACTTCAGCTAGCAGAAACTCTATATAGCTCAGCTCTGATCTCCTATTTCTATCCACACCACCACCTCCCCCGACCCAAACAACCACTGTCCCTCACGTGGACTTTTCTTTTCTTCCAATCTTGCCTGTGCCTTCCTTTTAAAGTGAATCTTACAATACTGACCAGAATCCTATTAAAAATATAAATTGATTAAATTATGACCTTGATTAAATACATTATGGAATCCTCATTAAACTGAATAAAGTACTCATTCTTTCCATGACCTATAATGATTATCTATAGGCTCCAGACCCATCACTACTGTCCACCCTCAACCTTCACAGCTTCTGATCATTTCTAGAATACATCACATTTTCCCAGCTTTACCTAGAAGTATATATATATATTTTTTTATGGGCTCTTGATCCAAATGTGTCCTGTTCAGATAAGCAAAACCCCAAACAAAATCTATATCTCTTGGTACACATAACATCCTTTAACTCAATGATATTTCTTACACAATGAAATTCAGCAATCATTCACAGTAAAACATATTTCATTTTACCTTAAGCCATTTTCTAAGGTGTATTATTAAAGAAGTTTTTCAAGGAACTTTAAAGAGATAAAATCTTGGAAAAAGCATAGTTTATTTTATACTACCAGCCACTCAATGATATTTTAGTCTGTCAATGAAATAAAATTGTCTCATTTATTCTGCTATAAATTTCAGATCTGAGTTTCAGCAAAAATAATCATTTTCAATATTAGAAAAAGTCCATGGAAAACAGAATAAATTGCCTTTTTCTATCTTTATCCTTATCATATATTTTCTGAAATGGCTTTAAGTTTTCTGGAGAGATTGTAAGTACTTATGAACAAACTTCTGGGGTTGATTTAATTGTAATAGAATATGTTTGTTTAAAAGTACTCTTTTTATTTTTTTAATATTATTTATTTGGTTGAGAGAGCCAGAGAGAGGAACTAAGCAGGGAAGAATGACAGAGAGAAAGGGAGAAACAGACCCCCTTGCAGAACATGGAATCAGATGCATGCAGGGCTCCATCCCAGGGCCCTGGGACATGAACTGAGCCAAAGGTAGATGCACAACTGACTGAGCCACCCTAGAAGTACTAAAAGTACTTTTTTAAAAAAACTATTCATGTACATGTGTTTTTCTTTAAGAAAAAAAAAAACTTACCTCAATAATAGCGCTGACAAACATTATTCACATGCAGTAAATTACTGGAATTACATAGTTTCTAAATTGTTTAATCTCCTCATAAATGATGTACATATTAAACAATTATCCAAAACTGGGTCATGGATGGGATTTACTATTTTTCTGTTTGAAATATTTATTAAGGATATGAAGCTATTTAAATCATTATTTTGGTTATTATTAGCTGTTTATACAGTAATTGAATGTAATTAAATGTGTTTTTATTAAACAGCTTTGATTTGTGAAAAAATAATGAGGCCCACAACCATAGCATAATTGTTACAGAGCTAAACTGAGAAGTCATGCTTTTAAGTTAATGCAGCTAATGTAAATACTAGCACAGGGTGGGAAGAGAGAGACACAACCAGTCAATCTATTTAGCCATATAAAAATAAGGGGCTTAAAAATAAGTTTTGCATTAAGTGTTTGAATTTGAGTAAAAGCAATTGGGGTGAAGACAACTTAATTCATAACTGTTCTACAGATCAAGCAGAACTAGAACACATAATAAAGGGAGTCAGAATTCTATTAAAAAACAGAACTCTATTTAAAGAAAGGAACTTCACAGTCAAGTAAATCTGGTTTGCAATCTGGTTTGAACCTTATTTGCTGTATGAGCTGAGGAGAACTATTTATCATTTCTAAGCTTTTGGACATCTGAAAAATCAAAAACAATCTACATCACTGGAGGCTTTTGGGTGTGAATGAAGTAAATGTATGTATAATTTATGTGTATTAGTGAAATATATACTGAACTCTTGGTAAATGGTAGATATGGCATTCTTGTGAATAAATCAGTATCATCATTTCTTCTGGTAAATCATACTAAGCTAGATGTGATATGGTGTCCTCCAGGGCAAAGCATGGGTCCCAAAGCTGTGTTTGGAACAGTGTGAATTTTTTTAAGCCATGAAATATTATAAAAGACTCATTCATTGCAGTTTATTCCCATTGAAAGAAAGACATACTCACACATAAATTAGAAGAAGAAATAACATAAAAACACGGTCACAAATATCTGTTACAAAATATATCCCTTCACATGTACTTTTCTTCCCATCAAGGATTTCCAATCAAGAAGAAAACCCTAGCCATAGTACAATTATGAGTAAAGTAATATGCTGATGGCAAAGAACAATGGAAGAATTGTGTGACAATTTCGGATAAGATATTAAAGCAACAAGAAAACAAGTTTAATTGTGTGAAACTAATAAACTGCAAAATGTGAAGATAATATCTTATTGTCATTTATCAAAAAATATTATTTACTGAATCAAAATACATGGCAAAATTTTTTTTTGCAGTATTTGATAGTTTAATAAAGTCTTAAAGGATTTTGACTGGGGTAGAGAAATGGAAAAACCTAAATAGGCTAAATGAATAATGGCTTAAGATAATATAAAAAACTGGTTCCATGAATATTTATAGAGTTTGAAAAATAATTATGAGAAAATTAAGTCATAAAATATTTGTTAAAATGTTAAGCAATAAATAACAAAATTCAAAATTTTAACACCAGCATTCATGTAAAAATTTTTGTATTTTACTGATTTTTGAGAGAATCTATGTGAAAATACAGTTGATAGGAGGATTTTTTTAATATCCTTTAATGTTTCCATTATAATGTTAACATTAATACAATTCAGGGGGGAAAAGACAAGGAAACTTTATAAAATATCAATCTTTGTATATTTCTTCCCTTTCTAACTTTCAGGAAATATTTTGATTATTCATTTAAAACAAAAAAACCAACGTAAGTAAGGAATGAGTTTGTCAAACACTATAACACTCTATTCTATTATGAAAAAGACTTTGACCTTGAATAATTCTGAACTTTATAAATATAGAGAGGATATATTATAATGATAGATACATGGATTATGGATCTAGACTTCCTTTGTTTAAATCCTGGCTAATACTTACTGTGTGATCTTGGGCAAGTTGATTATCTCATGCACAAATTGAGTCTGTTAATGGAATCTACCTCACAGACTTTGTAAGAAAATAAATGAGTTACTGTATGTAAATCATTCAGACCTTGAACATAAAAGTTCAAGAGGTATTAGCCATAATTTTAAGTGTTTTTATTATGTCAGTGATACAATATAATATAAAAAGGGCTTTAGACCCATTTCAGCAGAAATAGGGATTTCTAGGGGAGTATTAGTATGAGAATAGAGAGATAATATATCTAAGTAAATATATTTAGAGACAATGACATTCATAATCACAAAGACTCAGTATTTTTGTTTTACTGGTTAAAGACCTTAAGTTGAGAGGTGACTTAAAATTGATTTCTTTTTTTGTGAGGAAGCATGTCCCAATCTCCATATACATACAGATAATTATCCCATTGGATTAACAGAATATATTTGGCTCAAGAGATTTTAAATTGAGTTACTTTCATATGCCTACTAAACATTTCATTAAAACTTAATGAACCAACTCATCTTCCAGAAACCTCTGAAATGGCAAATGCCTTCAAAAACTATTAGATTGCTTGACTGTTGCTATTTTCAATGTTTTAACAGTTGTGAAATACAAGGGGGCAATGCTCCTAATCACCATGATCAGTTTCAGGTCAACTTACATTATAAATGGATTATTCTGAATTGGGTGAGAAATATTTACCTGCAGAAATGAACAGCATTGGACATTGAGGGAGATATCTCTATTTTCAAGAATATTTGAATTCTCAGTATAATAAATATTACCAATAGGTTATGACATAGTAGATATAAATCCTACTTTCTGTAAGTGTACTCTATAACATAATTTTGAAAGTTGAAACTCTATAATTCTTAGAGCAATTGTTGTATAGGATGTGCCACACTTTATAAAAAGTTTCCAAAAAAGAGTAAGCATTTTTTTTCCAAGGTGACCTTAACATTCCCCTCAGTTTGTTTAGATTTTAGACAGATTTCTTCCTGACTGTTGGCTCCTGACCTCTCCTTTTTTTAGAGCATTTGCTTTAGGAGTTGTTCAATTATAAATTCTTTATCTGTCCCTTTGAGACATGAATCTTCTTTCAGGAACCCAGGAAAGTCTTTCTGAAGGACCTGGGAGCCATCTCTTTGAAATGTAAACATCAAGAAACATGGTGTCCTATCTCCCAGACTATGTTGAAGGGTAGGAGTCTAACTTCCACAAGCAACCATTAGCAAACAGATAGTCCGATTATATTAACCATCTTCCTCCCTAAGTCCTCCAGTAATTTTCTACTAGGTCATCCCAGATTAGAAAAAACCTTCCTGTCTTTTGTTTCAGTAGAGTGGGATTCAATCTCTCTCCCCCTATTGCAATAATCTTGAATAAGCTCACTGTTGCCTGTCTCACTTAGTCTGGTAAATTTTTGATAGTTTGTTTGTTTATTTGGATGTTTAAAGTAACATTTCACTGATCTCAAGAGTAATCAAATCTCAATATTGAACTAAAAGGATATATCATCATTACATGTCACTAAATTTTTGATGTATGCCTTATTTTTAAGTAAAAACTATAAAGATGTTACCCATGTCAATTTTTTAAAGGGAAACAGCCTATGATATTCTCCTTGCACAAAATTCATTTTATAATTCAAATGAAATACTGTGCAATTTGTAACAAAACCACAGTTTAAGATAGAATAACTTAATGCTTATTTGGAAAGTAGCCCTGGTAGGAAAAGCTATAAAGTTTGAAGACTACATATCTAACACTTAGTTAAACTTCCAACAACTTTCTATTATTTTCAAGTAAGGATAGTTGGTTTAGAGACTAGAGAAGAAAATGTATTATTACAGCAAAGATCACAGGCACACACGCAAAAAAGTAGAAGCCCACACTTACTCTGCTGTAAATTGATTTCTTGTGCATTACTACCCTTAGATAGGGAAAACTATGAACAGTTTTATTTTAGTCAGAGTTCATTCAGAAATACTGTCTGTCAAAAATGATAAATGCTTAAGAGATAGAAAACTAAAGAGCAATTAAGAATAATTGACACCTCATTGTCTTTGAAAGACATCTTCTCTGAAGAGTTAAGGAGCACAATACCTTGAAATTTTTACTCGGAATAAAGCCAAGATCTACACACGAAATGTGCAACACATGGCTAAACTTCTAAATATTGCTAATTATGTTGAATAATTGCAAGAGAAAAGGAACTGTTGGATTTGCATGAACAGAGCCTGGAGTAGAGAGCCGCCCGTTTAGAGAACAGCTTAAAGAAGTTTTACGTAGGAATTTGAGGCAGGGAAGTCAAAATATTCATTCTTAAATCCCTTAAACTTATATTTTTTCTACTCTAGATTTATGCTATATTTAAAATAATTGCCCATTTATGTTTCACAGATGCTGTTGTCTATACATCAAGGTAGAATTTTCTTCCATATTAGTCCCTTATACAGGCATTTAAAAAATTAATGGGAAGTTAAGATTTGATAAACATTAGTAAGACAAAATAGTATCAATTAGTTTCAACAGTTGAATAAAGCAGGCACTCCTTGGCATGATTTATAGGTTTCATAAACCCTTGGTGACCAAACACAGCTTCTTCCATAGAACCACCATCTTGCAGTTCATGCTCATTTCTGCCTGTTATACTTATCACTAGAACAAAGCTCCAAGTTAGGGAATACATGAAAGCCATTATTTAATAAATACTAGTTTCAAAATCACATTTATTGCTTGATTGGGATGCATATAGCATCTGCTAAGATCATTGATTAGTTAATCAAAACTGTCATTATCTTAGAAGAAATCGAAGCTATGTTTGAGTATATATGTTGATATGTCATACTTGGGGAATGGGCAAGGATACTCTGAGAGTATGGGTACAGCAGTCCTTAGCATTGATATGCCTGTGGAAATGTCAGCTACATAAAGAAAGTTGGGGGAAAACTTTAAATAGATTGACGGAAAAGAAAAGTTAGGGTTAGGAGAAATTGGCTACTAAATCAAGCCCAGATTCAGACTAAGAACAATAGCCTTGCTCATTCTCGGTCTACTTTTAATCCAGGAATTTATTTTCCTTTGATGTTCTTTAATAGCTAACTTTCCTTTTGTTCATTTTGGTTTTCCCTCTTTTTCTGATGTGCAAAAGAACTTGAGGGAAATAGAACTTATACAAGAGAATTTCTTGTTACAGAGAATTAAATGAACTTAACATTGTCAGTAACTTTTCAGAGCACAATGCTGTTAAGATATTGAGGCAGTAACAGTTGCTTCAACAAATGTGTACAAAATTTAATTTTGAAATTCATATCAACTCTACAGGGTCTAGAAGATGACACAGTAAAAGGACCGAGCTCTCTCCTCCCATGAATATAACTAAATAATACTCATATTAGTGTAAAAACCCCAGAAAACAACATAAAGCCTGGCAGAAGAAACTCCACAACTAAGGGTCAAGAAGAAGCCACATTTAAGATAGTAGGAAAGGCAGACATACAGTGGGGGGCTCAAAGGACCAGACACCTTCTGTAGGAGGGAGGGATCCATGGGTGCAAAGAGGAAAAAGAAATAGACCCTCACACCAAGCAGGGAACCTGCACAAGGAAGACAAATCCCCATAACATTTGGCTTTGAAAACTAGACAGGCCAAACATTAGAGGGTTGTGAATTCCTAAGAGTGGGACTTAAAGCCTGGAATTGTAAAAATTTAGCAGTCTAGGTTCCAAGAGAGCCTAGAGGTTAATAGGAAGCGGAGTCCCACCCTTAAGGAGACAGCAAAACGAACAGCCCAGGGAGATACGGCACAGAAGCAGCAGTTTGAAAAACCCCTCACCATACAGGAGGGAGTTAATTCCCAGAGGGGCAGGGTTCCCTGAGGGAAGTCTCCAGAACAAAGGTGCTGGTGGTACCATTTCCCTCCTGCTAACCCCCCAACATAAACATGGTGCCACCTATAGGAACCACCACAGAGCCAACACTCACTATCCAACTTGCTTACACCAAGCCACACTCCCTGGGCTTTGGTGGATCCCTCTTTCCAGTTACATGTGTATGAATCCAGAAAGACCTGAATAACCAAAGTAATCTTGAAAAAGAAAAATAAAACTGGACTTATCACAATTCCAGACCTCAAGGTATATTACAAAGTTCTAGTAATCAAAACAGTATGGTGCTGGCACAAAAATAGACACAAAGATCAATGGAACAGAAAAGGGAACACAGAAGTAAACAATTATATGGTCAATCAATCTTTGACAAAGGAGGAAAGAATATGCAATGGGAAAAAGACGGTCTCTTCAACACATGGTGTTAAGAAAACTGGACAGCTATGTGCAAAAGAATGAAATGGGACCCCTTTTTAAACCACAGACAATAATAAACTCAAAGTGGATTAAGGACCTAAGTGTGAGATCTGAAACCATAAAAATCCCAGCAGAGAGCACAGGCATTAATATTTCTGACAGCCTTAATAGCATCTTTCTAGATATGTTTCCTGAGGCAAGGAAAACAGAAGCAAGAGTAAACTACTGGGATTACAACAAAATAAAAAACTTCTGCACAATAGAGGAAATTATCAACAAAACTAAAAGAAAACCTATAGAATGGGAGAAGATATTTGCAAATGACATATCTGATAAAGTGTATCCAAAATATATAAAGTACTTAAACAATTCAATACCAAAAAACAAATAATCTGATTAAAAATGGCCAGAAGACATCAAAAGACAGTTCTCCAAAAAAAAGGACATTCAGTTGGCTCAACACCATTCATCTGCAAGACAATACCAATCAAAGCCACGATGAGATATCGACTTATACCTGTCAGAATAGCTAAAATTAAAGACTCGAGAAACAAAAGGTGTTGGTGAGGATGTGGAGAAAAAAGAACCCTCGTGCACTATTAGTGGGAATGTAAGCTGTTGAAGCCACTTTGGAAGACTAGAGGGGATTCTTTTTTTTTTTTAAGATTTTATTTATTTATTTGATAGGCAGATCACAAGTAGGCAGAGAGGAAGGCAGAGAAAGCGGGGGAGGCAGGCTCCCTGCTGAGCAGAGAGCCCGATGCTGGGCTTGATCCCAGGACCCTGGGATCATGACCTAAGCTGAAGGCCGAGGCTTTAACCCACTGAGCCACCCAGGTGTCAAGTATAGGGGATTCTTTAAAAAATTAAAATAATACAACTACCATTTGATCCAGTAATTGCACTACTGGGTATCTACCCTAAGAACACCAAAACACTAATTCAAAGTCATATGTGGACCCCTATATTTATTACAGCATTATTTACATTAGCTGAGATATGGAAGCAGCCCACATGTCCTTTGGTACATGAATGGATAAAGAAGATGCAAACTATACATACAATAGATATTACTTAGTCCTAAAGAGAATGAAATCTTGCTATTTGCAACAACAAAGATGGATCTAGAGTGTAATGCTAAGTGAAATGAGCCAGTCAGATAAAAACGAATATCATATGATTTCACTTATATGTGGACTTTAAGAAAAAAAGAAAAGAAAAGAAACCAAAATACCAGACTCTTAAATATATACAACAAATAGATTGTTACCAGAGGGAAGGTTGGTGGGGGGATGGGTGAAACAGGTGAAGAACTCTTGATGAGCACAGAGTGATGTGTAGAATTGCTGAACCACTATATTGTCCTCCTGAAATTAATATAACCCTGTATGTCAACTACACGGGGGTGAAAATTTTAAAAACTTTGTATCAACTTTTGAAATATAGTTTCACATAATGTAGTACTGGCAGGATAAGTCAGATATGCTCACTAATTTACAAATCTCTATTTCTTGTTTTCCTTACATTGTTCTCTCTATCTAAACACATTCTCTTTTTCTCAGCTTACATTTTAGGGTTATAAAAATGTAAAGATAAGAATAATATCATTTATCATGACAGATTTCTGAAACGAGAATTCTAGACCAATTGGTGATGGACAGCCAATAGTACATTCAAGGAATAAGAAATTTGGTTATAAATTGGCATACCTTCTGAAAATGCATAGTAATAAAAAGCTTTACTAGGGGATTTAAAAATACTCCTATTCTATACTGCACCTCATCACATTTTTCTCCAGTCATGTTCAGTAATTCTGACAAAAGGATTAATTTTGAAAAAGATTATAAAAGGAGACTTAGCATAATTTAGAGCAGATAGCAAACTAAACCAATCGGTCTTTGTTGAAATTCTGCAGCTGCTGCATCCAGTTACTAAAGTGATAGATATTATCAAAAAATTTTAGTTGTAACTACTGTAGCAAAGAGCGCTCTGAGGTTAGGACTGGCTGCCTTCAAGGAGGGTTTGAATGATTGTAAAAGAAAAAAAAGTGAATTTGGGGCACGTGTGTGGCTCAATTGGTTGGGCACCTGCCTTCTCCTTAGAACATGATCCCAGAGTCCTGGTATCCTGGTTAAGAAATTCTTTTTATACATAGATCTAAATCTAAGTCTAGACATAGATATAGATATATTGATCTAGATGTAAATTGACATATAAAGGGAGAATTTCTTAAAAATTTCTAAATATAAAGAGATATGTAGGCACATATATGTCATGGAGAACGAAGAGAAAGTCTAATATTCGTAACACATTCAGTGTGTGGCAGTTTTCCATCAAAGGTTTTTCAAAAGGTCTTCATGGCAAACATTTTATTACCGAAGTGTCAAACACAAAATACTGAGTAAAAGACCTTTATATTATCCAACTCAACATTTCATAATAATTCAAAGAGAAAGGAATTTGACATTGCTGAAGGAGATGAAGACTGTTATGTGGGATGGATAGGTCTCTCACCATGCCCACTCCACCCTTGCAGTCCTTTTCTATAGGATTCTGCTCTTGGTCCACAGCCCTGACCTAAGAAAGTATCTCAAAGAGATATATCCTTGACCTTTGCCACAAATGATTGTATCAAGCCTTCATTATCTTATTCTTGCATACCAAGCCATAGTCTGTGTAGTAGTTAATGGTGTAGAATGAAATTTTCAATTAATGGTTTAGAGTCTTTCTATCAATCATAAACTTTCAGAACTGAGAATATATTTGCAAAGAATCATGTCACTTTGTTAACAGCAAGTAAATAGTACTGAAATAATTTATAGAAACTGGCCCTGTACTACTGTATATAGTTAGTAAGATGCCATAAATATATGAATAACTAAAAAATGGTGAGTCACCAGAAACCTTGGGAGAGAAATATATCCACTTATTAGGATGGTTGTTTATATTGTAATCACCTGTAGAGGTTTTGTTTTGTTTTGTTTTGTTTTGTTTTTTTGCTTTAATATGATGCTAATTTCCACCATCAGAGATAATGGGCTTTATTGACTTAGACATTATAATGTGTTTTTATAATCTCCTAAAGTAACTCCAATTAGCAAGCAAGACTGGAGTAGTCACCTGGAGTAGAAAACAGCAATTGTCTAGTTACAGCAAGAGAAATATAAGTACTAGCAGGAGGTGATATTTGGAGTTGCATTGGATTTTACCATCTCCAGTTGTTCTGAAGGCTACTTGGGATTTGGGGAATGCTCATATTTATTATTTACAATTATATCTTTTTTGTAAAACCCCATGTGTTAAATACTCACATAAAAATAAAAAACAACAAATCTGAACAAATTATAAGTAAGGAAATTGAATGATAATCAAAAATCTCCTGCCCCAAAAGAAGAGTTCAGAACCAGATGGTTTCACTGGTGAATTCTACTAAACATTTTAAGAAAAGTTAATAACTATCCTTCTCAAAATCTTTCAAATAATTGAAGAGTGGGAAAACATCCAAACTCATTTCTTGAGGCCAGCATTAATTACCCTGACAGTGAAATCCACACAATGGCACTAGAAGAAAAAAAAATTTCAGGCCCATATCTCTAATGAACATACATGTCAAAATCCTAAACAAAATATTAGCAAAATAAATTTAACAGTACATTTAATGGGTCATACACAGAGATCAATTAGGATTTATTTTTTGGATGCAAGCCTGGTTCACCATATACATATTAGTAAATGTGATACACCATGTTAACAAAATGAAAGATGCAAATCATATTATTACCTTCATAGATGTAGAAAAAGCATGAGACAAAATTCAACATCCTTTTTATGCCAAAACTCTCAACAAATTGGGTATAGAAAGCACATATCAGAGAGGAGTTAAGATAGTGTAATGGTAGGGGATCCTGATGCTTGCCTCTTCTCTTGAATATAGATGGACACATATCAAATCATTCTGAACACTCAGGAAATTGATCTGAGGACTGAGAGAACAAATTGTCCAATGAGAGGGAGAAAAAGGGCATGCTGTGGAGGGTAGGAGGTACGCAAATGTGATTTGGGCAAAAAAGGAATCATGGTTGCTGCAGAGGGGAGGGAACCCTGACCATGGTGGGGCAGAGAAGAGAGAAAGAGAGTGAGCAGTGTGCAGGGCATTGCCCAAGAAAAAAAGGGGGAGGGAGTTGGCTTGGACACAGACAGGGTAAAGCGGGGATCTGAGTGACGTCTGGAACAACTGATGGAGATTGTTTTCTCTTCCGTGAGAGCTTCTGAACAGTGGCAGGTGCCAACTCCCCTATCCACATATTTGAAAGTGGGCAGAGTCAAGTTTTCCCCTTGCCCACCAGCACAGGTGGACCTGAGTGAGCAGCCCAGTACTCACAGTGAGGGCTTAAGCCAAATCTCAACTCCCCTCTCTCTGCAGGTGCTTCTTTACTGGGTCGAGTGTGCCTGAGAGTGAGAGAAGCAGTGGGTCCCTCAACATGATAAATGGGAAAAATATATATCCAAGAATACTTTATCCAGCAAGGTTGTCATTCAGCCTCCCAGAAACACAAAAACTAAAGGAGTTTGTGGCTACTAAACCAGCCCAGCAAGAAATATTACAGGAGACTCTGAGTGGGAAGGAAGACCAAAAGTGACAAAGACTAGAAAGGAACAGAGAAAAACTCCAGAAAACACTGACTTTACAGATAATACAATGGCACAAAATTCATACCATGCAGTAATCACTCCAATTGTAAATGGAGTAAATGCTCCAATCAAAAGACACAGAGTATCAGGATGGATTAAAAAAAAAAAATACCCAAAATACCCATCTATATTGCCTGCCTACAAGGGAATCATTTTAGATCTAAGGGCATGGGTGGATTGAGAACAAGGGGATGAACCATTTATCATGCTAATGGATGTCTAAAGAAAGCCAGAATAGCCATACTTACATCAGACAAACTAGATTTTAAAGCTAAGAGTATAACAAGAAATGAAGAAGGGCGCTATATAATAATAAAGAGGTCTATCCAACAAGATCTAACAATTGTAAACATTTATGCCCCCACCTAGGCAGCACCCAAATATATAAATCAATTAACAAACATAAATAAATTTATTGACAACAATACAACAATAATAGTAGGAGAATTTAACGCCCACTTAGAGCAATGGGCAGACCATCTAAGCAGAAAATTAACAAGGACACAATAGCTTTGAATGACACACTGGACAAGACGTACTTAAAAGACATACTTAGGACACTTCATCCTAAAGCAGCAGAACACAGATTATTTTCGGGTGCACACAGAACATTCTCCAAATAGATCACATACTGGGTCACAAATCAAGCCTCAACAAGTACAGGAAGATTGTACAGATTGAGATCATCCATACATATTTTACAAACACAACAGTATGAAACTTGAAGTCGACCACAGGAAAAATTTTAGAAAGATCACAAATACATGGAGGTTAAAAAGATCCTACTAAAGAATGAATGAGTTAACCAGGAAAGTAAAGAAAAAATTAAAAAAAAAATACACAAAGTGAATGAAAATGAAAGCACAACACCCTTCCAAAACCTTTGGGATGCAACAAAAGTCGTCATAAGAGGGAAGAATATAGCAATACCTACCCCCAAGAAGAAAGAAAAGTCTCAATATGCAACCTAAACTTACACAACTAGAAAAGTAACAACAAATAAAGCCTAAAGTCAGCAGCAGAATGGAAATAATAAAGAATATAGCAGAAATAAATGATATAGAAACAAACAAAACAACTCAGTAGACCAGATCAATGAAATTAGAAACTGGTTTTTTGAAAGAATTAATAAAATTGATAAACCCCTAAACAGATTTATCAGAAAGAAAAAAGAAAGGATTCAAATAAATAAAATCATGAAGTAAGGAGAAATCACAAGCAACACCACAAGAACACAATTATAAGAGAGTGTTATAAAAAATTATGGGGCGCCTGGGTGGCTCAGTGGGTTAAAACCTCTGCCTTCGCCTCGGGTCATGGTCCCAGGGTCCTGGGATAGAGCCCCACATCGGGCTCTCTGCTCAGCGGGGAGCCTGCTTCCTCCTCCTCTCTCTCTGCCTGCCTCTCTGCCTACTTGTGATCTGTCTGTCAAATAAATAAATAAGATTAAAAAAATGTCAAGAAATTGGTCAATCTGGAAAAAAAAAAAAGGATAAATTCCTGGAAACATATAAACCACCCACCCTGAAACAGGGAGAAATATAAAATTTTAACAGACCCATAACCAGTAAAGAAATTGAATCAGTAACCCAAAACCTCCCAGCAAATAAAAGTCCAGGGCCATTCGGCTTCCCAGGGGAACTTAACAAGCACTTAAAGAACAGTTAATAGCTATTCTCATTCTTGTTAAATTTTTCCAAAAAATAGGAATGGAAGGAAATGTTGGGAGCCATGAGGCCTGGTCAAGGGCATTGCCCCACTAGGTTAAAGTTTGCACTAATGCAGGTCTAACCCTGCCAAGCCTGCAGGTGACTTCCGAGGTGGGGATCGCCCCGCAGATAAGCATGGTCTGTTAGTCTCTTGCCTTTTCCTCTGATCCGCGTATCTCTCTCAAATAAAGAGCCCCTTGCTAATCTGCCACAAACATCTTTCAGGCTCATGGGCCCGAGCAACTCCAAAGAGATAAATTATTCTGTACCTAGGACAATGGAGAACTTTAAATATGTACCACAATAGACGGTTTCCTACCTAAGTTGATGTTTGTCCAAGGCTTTCACAAGCCGAGCCATTAAAATACACCCTGCATCCTGCAAAGGGAACACCTTCTCATTCCTACTTCTCTCCTATAGACTTAGTTTCTTCAGATAGCTTCTCATTTTCCATTGACCTATCTCGTTTTCCTACAGTTCTTTACTATCTAGTTTATTCCTAAAGCTCCTAGTTTTCCATTAACCTATATCTTGTTTTACTGAAGACCTCAAAATAAGTTACCAAAAAGCACCTATTTGTGCTACCCCCCATGGCTTTCTGAGGGTCATGATTACTCAAGAAGCAAGACCCTGTCCCCCATCCCTGGCACCAGTCTGTACCATTATGGCTTAACTAAAATAACATGTGGTGAACAAAGAGAAATTATCTGATGAGTGCTTGTAACCCCCTAACCCAAATAAACTGCCTATATAAGAAGCTAAATAATCAGAATAAAGATGGACATGCCTGACTACTGACCAGCATTCACTGTGTGGCTCTCCCATTCATCTCGCCAACACCACCCCTCCTTCAGGGACACCTGGACCTGCCAAGGCTGAATCCCAGCAAGGAAAACTTCCAAACTCATTCTATAAGCCTAGCATTACCTTGATTACAAAACCAAAGGTCCAACTTAAAAGGAGAATTAGAGGCCAATATCCCTGATGAACATGGATGCAAAAATTCTCAACATCATACTAGCAAATTTAATTCAACAGTATATTCAAAGAATTATTCATCACAATCAAGTGGTATATTCCTGCGTTGCAGTGGTGGTTCAATATTCATAAATCAATCAACATGATATACCACATTAATAAAATAAAGGATAAGAACCATGTGATCTCCTCAATATGTGAAGTAAAAGCCTTTGACAAAACACAGCATTCATTCGTGATAAAATCTCCCAACACAGTAGGGACAGAGGGAACACATCTCAACTTTGTCAGGCCATATATGAAAGAGCCACAGCTAATATCAACCTCAGTGAGGAGAAACTGAGAGCTTTTCCTCTAAGGTTAGGAACAAGACAGGGATGTCCACTCTCAACATTGTTATTTAACCTAGTACTGGAAGTACTAGCCTTAGCAATCAGACAACAAAAAGAAATAAAAGTCATCCAAATGAGCAAGGAAGTCAAACTTTCACTCTCAGCAGACAACATGATACTCTGCATAGAAAACTCAAAAGACTCCGCAAAAAAATGCTAGAACTGATACATGAATTCAGCAAAGTCACAAGATACAAAATCAACATACAGAAATCTGATGCATTTCTATACACTGACAATGAAGGAACAGAAAGAGAAATCAAAGAGTTGATCCCATTTACAAATGCACTACAAAACCATAAGATACCTAGTAATAAATCTAACCAAAGGGGCAAAAGATCTATACTCTCAAAACTATACAATACTTATGAAAGAAATTAAGATGACACAAAGTAATGGAAAACATTCCATGCTCATGGATTGGAATAAAAAATATAGTTAAAATGTTTATACAGCCCAAAGCACTCTACATAATTAATGCAATCCCTATCAAAATACCACCAGCATCTTTCACAGAGCTAGAAGCAACAGTCCTAAAATTTGTATGCAATCGTAGCCAAAGCAATCTTGAAAAAGAAAAGTAAAGCTGAAGGCATTACAATTATGGACTTCAAGCTCTATTACAAAGTTGTAATCATCAAAACAGTGTGGTACTGGCAAAAAAAGTACACACACAGATCAATTGAACAGAATAGAAAACCCAGAAATGGACCCACAACTTTGTGGTCAACTAATCTTCAACAAAGGGGGAAAGAATGTCCAATGTAGAAAAGACAGTCTCCTCAACAAATGGTGTTGGGAAAACTGGGTAGCAACTTGCAGAAGAATGAAACTGGACCACTTTCTTAAACAGTACACAAGAAGAAATTCAAAATGGATGAAAGACCTAAATGCAAGACAGGAAACCCTCAAAATCCTAGTGGTGAGCAAAGGCAACAACCTCTTTGACATCATCTGTAGCAACTTCTTACTAGACACATCTCTGAAGGAAAGGGAAACAAAAGCAAAATGAACTATTGGGACTTCATCAAGATAAAACTCTTCTGCACAGTGAATGAAACAAACAGCAAAACTGAGAGGTAACTTACAGAATAGGAGAAGATATTTGCAAATGACATATCTGATAAAGAGTGAGTATCCAAAATCTATAAAGGACTTAAAAAACTCAACACCCCCAAAAAACAATCTACTTAAGAAATGGGCAGAAGACATGACTAGACATTTTTCCAAAGAAGACATATAGATGACTAACAGACGCATGAAAAGATACTGAACATCATTCATCATCAGGGTAATAAAAGTCAAAACCATGATGAGATACCACCTCACATCTGTCAGAATGGCTAAAACTAATAACACAGGAAACAACATGTGTTGGAGAGGATGTGGAGAAAGGGGAACCCTCCTACACTGTTTGTGGGAATGCGAGATGGTACAGTCACTCTGGAAAACAGTGTGGAGAGAAAAGAATGTACGTCATCATAAAAAAGACCATATATGAAAACTCCACAATTCACATCATACTCAGTCTTTTACTTCAAAATCAGGAAGAAGACAAGGATGGTCACTCTTGACAATTTTATTCAATGTAGTACTAGATGTCCTAACCACAGCACATAGGGAGAAGAAGAAATAAAAGTCATCCAAATTAGAAAGACTGAAGTAAAGTTGTCACTGTTTGAGGATCACATGATATTATGTAGAGCAAACACCAAAGATGCCACGTACACTCATACACACCTGGACACACACCTGTTAGAGTTTATACACAAGTTCTATAAAGCTTCTGAATAAAAAATCAATATTAAAATCAATCACATTTCTATATGCTAACAATGATAAATTTTTTAAAATATCATTTAGAACAGCATGAAAATGAATAAAATACTTAAGAACATAAGAATATATTTTGCCAAAGTTGTGAAATATTTATACACTGAAAACTGAACAATATGAATGGATGAAATTGAAAAAAACAGAAATAAATGGAGGGATATTCTGTATTCATGGATTCAAAGAATTAATATCGTTAAAATGCCCATACCACCCAGAGCAATGTACACATAAAACTTTTTTTTTTACACATAAAACTTTTCATGGCATGTGGATCTAGCTGAAGTCATTTCTAATTTTTGTGGATGGCATTTTTCTTTATGAGAAGTTAAAAGTAAAGCAAAATATGGCAGTCTTTTTAAAGGCTATTTTCTATTTACAAACAGTTCATACTCACATTGGTTAAAAATGTCTCTATGGTATTATTTTTAAAAGACTTTTCCCTTTTAGGGACTTAACAAAAGTGTAATATATAGCTTGATGTCTTATAGTATGCATTAATTAGCCATTGACTAATTTGTAACTGGTTTCATTGTGAATATTATACAATGTCTCAATTACCCCTTTTTAAAAACCATTAATAACTCTTCTCTAAGTTAAAAAAATTATCAAGTAATTTAGACTAAATTCTAAATCATTTTTTATATAAGCTTCATTTCCATCAGTTTCTGATAATAAAATTTTTAGGAGAGAATTGAAAAAGAATAAATTATGTTGTATTTATTTTATTATAGCAGGTACAAAGAGATGTTTACTAAACTACAGCTAGAAAAATAATACTTTAATTTCAGTTATTGTGGTATGATAGTATTATTATAATGTAATATCGAAAATAACTTTAGTGAGAAGTAATATTATCCATTTGATGCTATTTTATGATTAACATGTATTATTGAACTCTATAAATATTGTCAAATTTTTGAAATTTGTTTTTAATATGAAGATTTATTCATTATGTTAAGAGATTGCTTATTAAGCATGATTAAATAATACACATTAAAGCTTCTTCATGATATGTCTTCTTCCATGAGACATCTTATTTTTTCAACTGCTTTTTTTTAGTTTTTATTTAAATTCCTGTTAGTTAATATACAGTGTAATATTAGTTTCAGGTGTACAGTATAGTGATTGGACACGTCCATACAACATCCGATGTTCACCACAAGTGCCTTCCCCAATCCCCATCAACTATTTAACCCATCCCCTGTCCACCTCCCCTCTGGTAACCATCAGTTGTTCTCTATAGTTAAGAGGCTGTTTCTTGGTTTGTCTCTCTCTCTTTTTTCTCCTTTGATGATTTGTTAGGTTTCTTAAATTCCACATATGAGTGAAATTATATGGTATTTGTCTTAGTCTGACTTATTTCGCTTAGTATACTACACTTTATCTCCATGTGTGTCATGAAGTAAGGTCTTAGTGAGAAACAAAGTCATTCCTCACATTAGAGATGAACCCAATGATCCCAAACCATTTGTCACTCTCCATAATTTTAAATGGAAATATTAGGAAGTACTCTAGATACAAATAGATGAACACCAAATATCTTGATCATTAATATCAAGAGCAATAGCATGGTGAGAAAAAACATTATTTAACATAAACTTTGTGCACCCATGCAAAAAGTGATGTGCATTCCTGAGAAATAATTAGATGAAACAACAGGAATTTTACAATACCTTTTGTTCTTAATTTATTTTAAATTAAAATTTAATTTTATTAAATTATGCTTCATGCCCATCATGGGGCTCAAGTCACAACCTTGAGATCAAAAGTTACATACTCCACCGAGTCAGCCAGGTGTCCCTACCTATTATAGTGGTTTGCTCAAAGTATAAACTTGATATTTATTAACTAGTTGAATAAATTAATAAAATATGGAAAAATATTAGATGGTATAAAGAAAATAGGTGGCTTTAAAACACATCTGAAATATGATACAGTTATCCACTCTTAATCTTTATTCAAAACATTCAAAATATTTTCTCAGGTGATCATTCACCTCAACTTTGAAAAAAAAATCTGGATTAAAAAAATAGATTCAGAAATATGGATAATTTCCTCCATGTCTTAGTTCAGGCTGCTATAACAAAGTAATACAGACTTGGTGGTTTAGAAACAACAGATATATATTCCTTACATTTCTGGAGACTGGGTCCTAGATCAGAATGACAACATGGTCAAGCTCTGGTAAGGGTGTTAGGAGCACAGACTGTTGTCTTTTGGTCAAATCCGTGTGTGGCAGAAAGAGGTTGAGAGTCTGGGGCTCTTTTTTAAGGGCCCTAATTCTATTTATAATTGTTAAGTACTATTATTTCAAAGACATTCAAAATTTGTCATTTAAGCTAGAAAGAAAATAATGACTATCTCATATTTATTTTGACCAAAAAAAGTAGAAAGATATCCAATAGGACTAAATAAATGAGAAATTTTGTCACATATGACAAATGATGTTTCCCACCTCTCCATAAGTCAGAGTTTGATATACCTTTAATTAGTACTAAATAGTAATATTTAGTAAATATGAAATTTTATTCTTTCATTAAAAATAGTGTTATCCCTATAAAATTTGGAGGGACTACTCTATATAGAGAATAATTCTTAGCCTAACTTCTCACCAGGAACAACACCTGAGATAAAAGACTGCAGGCAGTGGTTTATTTTAGGAAATGATCTTGAGGAACAATAGTGAGAGACTTGGAAACTCGATACAGAGGAGGCTGATGAGCCAATCTAAGCTTATGCTATTAGGTGCTTACTCATGTAGGTGTTTGCACCTAAATTCTGTTGGCTATTCTTGGGGAACCCTGCAGAATGAATCTCAGACTTGTGCTCTTCAAACAAAGAAGGGTGGCAATATACACACAGACTATTTGTTCTCACTGGTGAAGGGTTGTCTCCTGTTTTGTTAACCCTACCATTCCAGGTTTGTTCCCTAATTTGAATGCCTGAGCTGATTCCTGTAGGACTGTAGTGTTCACAAAGAACCCCGAGGCAGAAAGCAGAGGATGATAGTTCCGCCCAGGTGCTGTGCTTGTAGCTTCCACCCCAGGCAATTGGCTGCCACAGCAATGAAGAGGAACTGGAGTTACCTGAGGGCAAAGAGCACGTGTGCAGAAGAGTAGATACGTTGACTAAGGAACATAAATGTTTTCCTAGGCTGTGGTAGTCTTTTCTTACTCTTCCTACAGTTAAAAAAAGACCAAAAAAGCAAAACAAAATAAAAACAGTTTATATACAATGTGATAAGTCTGATCAAGTCTTTCAAAAAATTTAATTATTTTCACATGATTTTATTAACCAATATATACAAATTAAATTTTACTCTTTCGTTTGAGTTCCAAAAATTCATGAGACGTGCTCCATTTTTGTTTGTTGGTCGGTTGTGTTTTTACCAGATTCATCAGCCAGTACAAATCTGAGGTTTTCTTTAGATACAAGAATACAAAGATCACTTATATATTTGCAGTATTATGAGAATCTTTTCTTCAACTGTCATTCATATTTATCTTTTGTAGGTAGGATAGATTTATACCTATGTTGGCTTTCATGCAATGGGATCACATATCTAAAATTGTGAATTAGGTGGAATTATTTTGCTGTCATACCCTGTAACAGAGATTGACAAAATGAAATGCATCCCCCAGACTGAGACATTCTCCAGTTTTCCAGTTTCCAACCTGTGAGATGGGTTTTGGTAACTTCTTAGTGTTTCATCATGTACCAAAGCTTATCAATGCCTAAAATTCTTCATTCTACTGACTCTCAGTATTTACTTCAGAATCTCACTTCTACTCTCTTCCTAGTGGATCCTGACAGAGCCAACAACTGAGCAATTTATTCACACCCCATGACTCTTTATATAAGCCTTGTCAACGTCCCAAGACTGAGGTAGATCATGGATACTATTTGTAATCCATTGTTTTATGTTTGTTCCCTACAAGAGCCTCCTGTCTGTACAGCTTTCTACTTGCTAATGGTTTTAATTCTGATCACAATATTTGGCCCATTTCTTCCCATCCATATGAATGCTGATTTATTTCTTTATTTTATGTGTATAGCAAACACGGAAGTAAAATGTATAAGTACCTTAAATAAAAGGGGGTGTGGTCATTTAAACAAAGGAACCAGCCCTTGTAACATGCATAGTACACCTGCTTGTCTATACACATAAGCTCCAGCTGCAAGCTCAGCGCACTATCCCTGTCCTCCCGGACTTTGTTTCTTTCTTTCCGTTTGTTCGTGACCACAATAGTCACCGCAGAATAGCTTTGTGCCTCAACAGTGCTGCAGAGAAATGGGCCCAGAAGCTGCTCCTCTGTTGGTGTGACAGAATGTGTAGCAATAGTCTCACTCGCTGGAGGTTACAGTCGATTTTTGTTTTGTTTTTCAGTTGTGTAGATTCTACAGACACAAGGAGATAGAGCAGTTTAGATCATAGACCACTTTGGTTCAAACAGCACTTTCATTTTCTGGCTGTAGGACCATGGGCATGTTGTTGCAAAACTTTGTGCCTTGGCTTGTCTTCTGTTAAATGTGTATAGAATTACTTCCTATATAGAGAATTCTGATGAGAAGTAAATGAGTTAATGCATGGAATATTCTTAAAAGAGTTACACAAATATTAGGTGCAACATAAGAGTTAGTGATTTTTTTTTAAAGATTTTATTTATTTATTTATTTGACAGACAGAGATCACAAGTAGGCAGAGACACAGGCAGAGAGAGAGGAGGAAGCAGGCTCCCCGCTGAGCAGAGAGCCCGATGCGGGGCTTGATCCCAGGACTCTGAGATCATGACCTGAGCCGAAGGCAGAGACTTAACCCACTGAGCCACCCAGGCGCCCCAAGAGTTCGTGATTATTGTTATATGGAACTTGAAGAGTCTCTTCTAAATGTGCCCTCCCCACAAACATCTAATTTTTCAATGATCACTCTGACCACAGACCAAAAATTCAATCCACTTCTAAGATCTAGACGGAAGGAGGGAGTAGTAACTGTAAGTCATAGTTACCATGGGGAAGAGGAGAAAAAGTTACAGAGTATCCAGAATTAAATGCACGGAAGGAAGGATACATCATTGCCATTTTATTCTGAGACATTTCCCCAAGGCCTTTATCCTTTACTTAAAGTCAAGTGATCATAGATGTTAATCACATCTATAAAAAACATTACAGCAGCATCTAGATTAGTGCTTGATTGTGGAAATGGGACTGTAGTTTAGCCAGGTTGACAATGCAGACTATCACTAGCCTCGTAAGCATTATATATTTTAACAGATTTCATTTTGTTGATATACATTTCCCATTATTATGAAAATAATTGTATTTGATATGCAAAGTCATTAGATTCAGAAAACAAGTAGAGTAGTAAAGCATACAACTTAAGTCACTGATTAGGCAATATCAAAGAAGCCCATCTAAAATCTGATTTGTATTTTTCAGTTTAATATCTTAGAGGCATGAAAAATTTCCAAATAATGTATTGATATTGATTGAACTTTCCCAGCAACTTACTACCAAATATTCAGTGCATATGAAAACAAAATACTGAAATTGCATTAAATGTAAGTAAGCTTAAATGAGCAACAAAATTATTTTATGAAATGTTGAAGTAATATTCGAATGAACTGAATATATTTTATAAAAGATTTCACAACATGGGGTCCCTGGGTGTCTCAGTTGGTGAGGTATCTGCCTTCAGTTCAGGTCATGATCCCAGGGTCCTGGGAGGGAGCCTCACATCAGGCTCTTTGCTCAGTGGGGACCCTGTTTGAGCTTGGTTCTCACTCTCTCCCGTGTGCTCCCCCTGCTTATGCTCTCTCTTGCTCTCTCTAGTGAATAAGTAAATTAAAAAAAAAAATTCACAACAAATAGCCAAAGCAAAAATGCCTCACAAATTGTAATGCTAGGTTTCAGACAAGAAAGATAAGGAGATAAGGGTAAGGTTTTAAGTAATACTATTAGTTTAATAATGAAGGCATTTAGTTATGGATAAGAATGATGAAGATTGTCAAATCAAAAATGTTTACAACAGATTGATAAATCTATAGGTATTAGTGACTAGTCAGGCAAGAACACAGATTAGATTCTCTGAAGATAGATGCTTGGAAAACATTCTGTGAATAAATGTCAAAATTATGAATGAAGAAATAGTCAAATATCTAAATAAATCCTTAGAAACAAATAAGTTTTTGGAGAAACACTTCATAAATGTGTGTAGTGATGAGACCTAACTCTAAGCCTAACCTTTTTGCTAACTCTTTCTAGGGTACTGTTAAAAGAGGAATATGTAAAGGATATGCCAAGAGTTTGTTCTAAAAAATCATAACATTCAAATTGTACTTTTTTAATTCATAGAAAAACTCTTTTATGCAAATATTTGTCAATTGATCCAAATTCTGACTGTCAGTGATATTATCTACATGGGAAATCTAATAGCATTCTGATCTCTACAGTCCTGTTTATTTGGAGTATCATGGGGGGAAATGGAATCAGGGTGGGTGGCCCTTTTGGTCTTTTAGTGACTATATCTTTGTTGCACTAAGTTTTCTTATATGATTATGAACTGAAAGAAAAAATTAAATATACTTCATATCAAATTCAATAACTTATAACAGCATTATACTGTCTTTATGAGCTCTAAGAAACATCTTTTATTTAATTCAGTAACTCATGTATTGTTTTCATTGGGAATTGCTACATCAGTGCGCAAACTTAGTTCATACCATCCCAGATTTAGCAAAACCTCTTCATATTATCAGCTAGTAATCATCCTAACATTCCCCAGTGGTTTGTAATATTCCTTAAGTATAAGTACCTTATTCTTAGATGTTTTTATCTGTATTGGAATTTATTTCATAAATATAGAAAGAATATCCATTGTCCAAGATTTTGCTTTCCAAGCAAAATAGTCTGAGTATTTCCAAGCAAAATGGTCTGAGTCAACCATAGTCTGGGAGGAGAAGATCCTCTTTCTGATGTATGTCACAATGCCTGTATCACTCACTTCACCTCATCTACTCTTATAGGGACCTTTCCACTTCACATCACAAGAAGAAGTACCTATTGTATTGAGTACAGTATGATAAGATATTTTGAGAGAAAAAGAAGGAGAAGTAGAGACCACAGAACTTTTATTATAGTATATTGCTATGATTGTTCTGTTTTATTATTAGCTATTGTTAATCTTTGTGCCTATTTTAAAATGACTTCATTTATTTATTTGTAAGAGAGAGAGAGTATATAAGCAGGGGGAGTAGCAGACAGAGGGAGAAGCAGGCTCCCTGCTGAGCAAGGAGCCTGATGTGGGACTCAGTCCCAGCACCCTGGGATCATGACCTCAGCTAAAGGCAGATGCTTAACTGACTGAGCCACCCAGATGTCCCTCTTTGTGCCTAATTTATAAATTAAACTTTTTGAAATATATTTATGTATAGGAGAAAAACAGTATATATAGAGTTCAGTACTATCTATGGTTTCAGGCATCCTTTGGGGGTCTTAGAATGTATTCCCCTCCAATAAAGGGGAGCTATTTATTATGTCATAAAATGTGATGGTAAATGTTTTCATCATATTTCACTCTATTTCAAAACTTATGATGACCTATATAAAGATCTTCCCCCCTCTCCCAGTGACTGACCCACTGGCACTGCTCAGCTTCTCAACCTTCTTCCTTTTCATTAGTCTGGCAGTATACTGATGAGGAACTTGGCATCATTTAAAGTATATGAGCCTGAAGGCTCATACTCATCTTAAAAGGCTGTCTTCTACTTAAAAGGCTTTCATCTACTTTGAAACTATAACAGCATCTCCTTAATTTCAATATGATAATTCCTAGAACAAACATCTAAACCTATTGGGGAAGGGCATTTGAAATTTTTGAAGGGAGCATGATGCCTGATTCTTCTACAAAACAATGAATATGAAATCACTTTAGAATCATAATATTCTCTGTTACCACTAATGCCTACTTTTTTATTCTGAGGTTAGAGATGGTGGAAGTGTTTCTTCAAATGTCTATAGCTGTGAATAATCTTCTAGACACAATGTTAAGATATTTCATAGCCTCTGAGACTATGCCAAGATTTGTGAAAGTTTTCATTACTACCTTCTACCTTCTTTTTCATGTATTGTCTTTTCCCAAGCTCCCAGAACTCTCGTTTACTCTTTGGTGTCCCCTTCTTAGATTAAGGGCTGATTTAGCGTCATCAGGCGATCTCCTACTCTAAAATATCTCTGATTTCCCTTCTCAAATCACACATGATATAAGTCTCTCTCTTGGGATTTTCTGAACAATTATTTCACACCAAATAAAGGTTTGATAATGATACAACATTGCTGTTCCCAGGAGGAAAAATTAACTGCTTAATCAAGGACTTCTGCAATAAGCATGCTTAAGTCAAAGGCAAGGAACATCAAGGATCAGAGTGAGAATGCTGGGGCCAGACGCCTTACTCTGCTTCTAAGGAGCCCGGCACCGAGTCGGGGACTCTGACTCCAAGGGGCTGGACAACTTGAACCTGAGCTGTCCTGTGTTGAGAGAGAAGCAGAGTCTGAGATATCAGTGGAGCATAATAACTGGGACTGAAAAATATCAGTGCGTTTAGATTCA
Organism: Mellivora capensis; assembly: GCA_004024625.1. NCBI lineage: Eukaryota > Metazoa > Chordata > Mammalia > Carnivora > Mustelidae > Mellivora > Mellivora capensis. The sequence continues at coordinate 191 of PISX010010499.1, read as the reverse complement.
GGCACATATCAGCAAGCGAAGTAGACAGACATTTAAGAATGGGTGAAATAAGCAGAGAGTGGATATAATTGGAACGTTCCTCTCATTAGTTAGTCTCTACTTTCCTTCTCTTTCCAGCACTCGTACAAATGCCTCTTTGTAATCTGGGACACATATTCTTTTTTTTTTTTTTTTTAGTCTCTTTTTTTTTT